>JAKSZT010054458.1:645882-842584 GCA_026826555.1 Tolypeutes matacus
CCAGCTTTTGGTTTTGTTGATTTTCTCTATTGCTTTTTTGTTCTCATTTTCATTTATTTCTGCTCTAATCTTTATTATTTCTTTCCTTCTTTTTACTTTGGGATTGGTTTGCTGTTCTTTTTCCAGTTTCTCAAGTTGTTCAGTTAAATATTTGAGTTTAGCTCTTTCTTGTTTTTTAATATAGGCATTTAGTGCTATAAGTTTCCCTCTCAAGACTGCCTTCGCTGTATCCCATCAGTTTTGATACTTTGTGTTCTCGTTTTCATTTGTCTCAATATATTTACTGATTTCACTTGCAATTTCTTCTTTGACCCACTGAATATTTAGGAGTGTGTTGTTCAGTCTCCACACATTTGCAAATTTACTTTTTTCCTGTCTGTTATTGATTTCTAGTTTCATTCCATTATGATCTGAGAAGGTGCTTTGTATAATTCCGATCTTTTTTTATTTATTGAGAGCTGTATTGTGACCTAACATGTGGTCTATCCTGGAGAAAGATCCATGGGCACTTGAGAAGAATGTATAACCCACTGAGTTTGGATGCGGTGCTCTGTATATGTCTGTTAGGTCTAACTTGTTTATCATATTGTTCAAGCTCTCTGTTTCCTTGTTGATCTTCCGTCTAGTTGTTCTATCTAATGATGTGAGAGGGGTGTTGAAGTCTCCGACGATTATTGTAGAAATGTCTCTTTCTCCCTTCAGTTTTGCCAGAGTTTGTCTCATATATTTTGGGGCACTCTGGTTAGGTGCGTAGATATTTATGACTGTTATATCTTCCTGGAGGATCTTCCCTTTTATTAATATATAATGGCCTTCTGCATCTCTTATCACTTTTTTGCATTTGAAGTCTGTTTTGTCTGATATTAGTATAGCTACCCCTGCTCTTTTCTGTTTACTATTCGCATGGAGTATCTTTTTCCAACCTTCTACTTTCAGCCGGCTTGTATCCTTGTGTCTGAGGTGAGTTTCTGGTAAGCAGCATATGGATGGCTCATGTTTTTTTTATCCATTCTGTCAGCCTGTATCTTTTGATTGGGGAATTTAATGCATTCACATTCAATGATATTACTGAAAATGCACTATTTATTTCCTCCATTTTATTCTTTGGGTTTCATATGTCATCTTATTTTTGTCTTTCTTTTTACTCTTTTGGTTATCCTTTCTGCTTTTCTTTCTTCTATACTCTCCTCCAAGTCTCTCTCTCCTGTCATTTTGTTTCAGGTTATAAGGCTTCCTTTAATATTTCCTGCAAAGGTGGATTCTTTTTTGCAAACTCTCTTAGTTTCTGTTTGTTTGTGAATACTTTATATTCACCTTCATATTTGAAGGACAGTTTTGCTGGATAAAGAATTCTCGGCTGGCAGTTTTTCTCTTTCTGTTTCCTAATTGTATCATACCACTGTCTTTTCGCCTCCATGGTTTCTGAAGAGAAATCTGCACTAAGTCTTACTGGACGTTCCTTGTACGTGATTGTTTGCTTCTCCCTTGCTGCTCTGAGAATTTTCTCTTTATCTTTGACATTTGACATTCTGAATAGTATGTGTCTTGGCGTAGGTGTATTTGGATTTATTCTCATTGGGGTACGGTGTGCTTCTTGGACATGTAAGTTCATTTCTTTCTTGAGAGTTGGGAAATTTTCAGCTATTATTTCCTCAAATACTCTTTCTGCTTCTTTTCCCTTCTCTTCCCCTTCTGGAACTCCCATGACATGTATGTTGTTGGGTTTTGTGTTGTCATTCAACTCTCTGAGCCCCTGCTCAATCTTTTCCATTCTTCTCTCTCTCTGTTCTTTTCTGTCTTCAATTTTAGCTGCTCTGTCTTCATTATCACTTATTCTTTCTTCTATCATTTCGAGTCTGCTGTTGTATGCTTCACATGTATTTTTTACTTTACCTATTGTGTCTTTCATTCCCATGAACTCCATTACTTTTCTGTTCATGATTTCAAATTCTTCTTTACGTTCGTGCAATGACTTCTCGATGTCATTGATCTCTTAACTATATTCTATTTCATATCCTTAATTTCATTTTGGAAATGTGTGTTCATCTCACTGATTAGTTCTCTGAAATTCTGCATCTCTTCTGGGACTTTGCTGTATTCCTTTTCTTGGGCCATGTCTTCTATTTTCTTAGTATGGCTCATAATTTGTTGCTGGTTTTTAGGCATCTGGTTAGGTTGTATTTTACTTAGATGCTCTATCTCTTTCTCTTTTATGGGGTTTTAGTGGCAGGAGGCTGTGAGTTACCACAGCTCTTCAATTTTTGGCTCATCCTTGATTGTAGGATTGTTCTCCTGTTTGGTCAAAACTGGGCACTTGACCCAGTAATTGGTTGTAGAGTCGTTTCCTAGGGCCTTGGGCAGGGAGACTATAGAAGCCAGGAAAAGCCTCTCATTAATTTTCTTATGTGCACTTCCTTGGTCTGCCAGGAGATGGCGCTTGTTGGCAGCTCTCAATTCAATGCCTGGTCGGAGCGTATTTGTTGTGACACAGACCCAATCAATGTGCTAGAGCTTCCTGTCTAGGGGCTAGGAGTCCTGTGATTCAAACTTTCTGACACAGTTCTCCAGACTTCTCTCATAGCACCCCCCTTTTCCCAGATAGGAAATATTTCCACTCCCTTCTGAATCCTAAACAATCAGTCCCTGTTAGTAGAGGAGGAGATTGGGAGGTTTGTATATCTTTAGCCCCTTGCAGGCTCCAAGGCAAACAATGGCGCAGCCCCTCCCAACCTGGAAGGGCTCTCGGGACAGGGCAGACCAAACCTGGGAGTCCAAAGCAGGGTCAGCCCCAGGCTCTCTCTCCCCTCTCCCATGGGTCCTCAACAATTAGTCCAGGCTAGAAGAGAGGGAGGTCGGGAGTGTCGGATTTCTCCAGTCATTTCTAGGCTCCCAGGGCAAACCGCCGTGTGGAAGGGTCCATGGGGCTCCGCAGCCCAAATTTATAGGTCAGAACCTGAGTCAGCCTAAGGCTGTGTCCCTCTCTCTCCCCTTTCCGGAAGTGGCAGATCCCTGAAGCCCCCTTTGTCTGTGGTCGCAGGCCCAGAGGCCCGAGAATTCTGAAGAGTGTGGGGGAGGGTGCCGGCAGCAGCAGAAGCTGCTACTTGCAACTCATAGTTCTGTAGTCACGATTTCCCTCTTCTGTCCCTCTCTCCTCTGGGTGGTGTGCAGCCTTCACCTGCTGTCCTAAACCCTAGACGATCTTGTTCGAGTCTGTTTCAGCTCGTCTTCTAGCTATTTTTCTGGAGAAGAGATTCCCGTGTCTTACTAGTCCACCATCTTCCCGGAAGTCTGCCAGCTTTTCTGACCATACATTCCTGAAAAATCATTCTCCATCTACCTCTGTTCCTCATCCATACCTATTTTTTTTTTTTTTTAAAGATTTTATTTATTTATTCATTTATCCCCCCCCTTGCTGCTTGTGCTCGCTGGGTCAGCTAACCACGCCGTGCGGGTGGGCTTGCCTTCACCAGGAAGCCCCGGGAACTGAACCTGGGGCCTCCCATATGGTAAACGGGAGCCCCACTGATTGAGCCACAGCCGCTTCCCCATACCTATTTTTTAACTCTTATACTGAGTTGTAATTAATTTGTTTACAAGTCTGTCATCCACTAGATTGTTAGGTCTTTTCAGTCCGAACAAGCCAAAGTATAAATTTAGCAAAACAGAAATTAGACTTTGTGCATCCAGTAGTGGTAGACTAGGTAATTCAGATCATCCTTCCTGCTGAGAACAACTAGAAAAAAGGAGGAAAAGAAAAATCTACTGAAGGCCCTGTATATATAATAAGACAGCGAAGAATTACGTGGTAAGAATCTGGTAGAATAAGGAAACCTAGAGAAGTAAGACTTGCAGTTGGTTTTCTCTAGTGGCATCTGCCCATCCAGAAAAAGTAGCTAAGCTGAAAAGAGCTTTTGCAAAAACTTATGGGTCTAGGAGGACAAAATTTGGAGTTATGGAAAGAAACAGAGCAGTACTGGCTTTGGGTTGACACTCTGAAGGGCTACATCCTAGAAATTAGAGTATAGTGAAAAGGACCTGTTTATTCTCAGCAGGTACCAAACCAGCTTCCAATCATTGTAACCTCTTAAAGGATAAATGCACTAGTTTCTTTAACCTCCTGCCTGAAGCAAACAAACCCTTTCTGAAAGAAAATATCATCATAGGCCTTAAGTTTTCAGTAACAATGTCTGGCCTTCAAAAATAATAAGGCATGCTAAGAAGACCAGATAATGTAATAGGAAAAAAAAAAAGAAACAACAGAAAATAGAAACAGACTTATAAGGATCCGGATATTAGAGCTATCAACAGACTTAAAAATAACTATAATAAATATGTTAAAAGAAAATGAAAAGATGGAAAATTTCAGCAGAGAACTAGAAATTATTAAAAAAAAAGAATCAACTGGAAATTCTAGAACAGAAAAATGCAATAACTGAATGCATTGGATAGGTTTAGCAGCAGAGATTACCACAACTGAATGGAGAAATAATGAACTGGAAGATGTATCAAAAGAAAACTCCAGAGTGAAGCATGGAGATACAAAAAGAGGGAAAACACAGGGATGTGCCATTTTATTGTGCTTCACTTTATTGTATTTTGCAGATACTGCGTTTTTTTTTTTTTACAAATTGAAGGTTTGTGGCAACATTGCATCAGCAAATCTGTTGACGCCATTTTTTCCAACAGCATGTGTTCACTTCGTCTCTGTGTCACATTTTGGTAATTCTAGCAACATTTCAAGCTTTTTCTTTATTATTGTATGCTATGGTAATCTGTGATCAGTGTTCTTTTATATTACTAATGTAATTGTTTTGGAGCAGCCATGAATCACGCACATATAAGTCAGTGAACTTAATTGACAAATTTTGTGTGTATGTTGATTGCTCCACTGACCTCTTCTCAGGCCTACTTATTCCCTGAGACAAAACAATATTGAAATTAGGCCAATTAATAACCCTACAATGGCCTTTATATATTCAAATGTAAACAAGAGAGTCTTTATAAGGCTATTGCTGTCATAGATAGTGATTCCTCATGGATCTGGCCAAAGTAAACTGAAAACCCTCTGTAATGGATTCACCATTCTAGATGTTATTAAATAGAACATTCTAGGACTTTCATAGCTTGAGAGGAAAAGCCAATGCCTGGCTTCAAATCTTCAAAGCACAGACTGAGTCTCTTGTTACAGGCTAATGCAGCTGATGTCTTTAGGTTGAAGCCAGTGCTCATTTACCATTCCAAAATCCTAGAGCTTTTAAGAATTATGCTAAGTCTACTCTGCCTGTGCTCTGTAAGGGGAACGACAAAGCCTGGATGACAGCTCATTTGTTTACAACATGATTTACTGACTATTTTAAGCCCACTATTGAGACCTACCACTCAGAAAAAAAAAAGATTCCTTTCAAAAAATTACTGCTCATTGGCAGTATAATGCAAACATAACAAGAGCTCTGATGGAGATGTGCAGTGAGATGAATGTTGTTTCCATGCCTGCTAACACAACATCCATCCTGCAGCCCATGGATCAGAGAGTCATTTCAACTTTCATGTCTTATTACTAAAGAAATACATTTCGTAAGGCTATAGCTGCCATAGAGAGTGATTCCTCTGATGGAGCTTGACAAAGTCAATTGAAAACCTTCTGGAAAGGATTCATCATTCGAGATGCCATTAAGAACACTTGTGATCCATGGAAGTCAAAACATCAACAGTTACAGGAGTTTGGAAGAAGTTGATTACAAACTGCATGGAAGACTTTTAGGGGTTTAAGACTTCAGTGGAGGAAGAAACTGCAGCTATGGTAGAAATAGCAAAAGTACTAGAATTAGAAGTGGAGCCTGAAGATGTGACTGAATTGCTGCAATTTCATGATAAAACTTGGAGGAGGATTTGCTTCTTTTTTTTTTTTTTTTTTTTTTAAGATTTATTTATCTACTTTATTCATTTTAAACCTCCTCTTCCCCATTTGCTGTTTTGTGTCCATTTGCTGGGCAATTCTCTGTGTCTCTTTCCTGCCATCTCTTCTCCTTCTCCTCCTCCAGTCTTCACCAGGATTCGATCCTGAAGACCTCCGATGTAGGAGAGAGGTGTTCTGCCACCTGCGTTACCTTGGTTCCTGGTTTTTGGAGCTTTTGGAGCATCTCGTCTTGTCTCTCCCCTGCATCTCTCTCCTGTTACGTCATAATCTTGCTGCATGGCTCCCGGGGCCTGGCGGCTCACCGGCACACAGAGCCTGGCAGCCCATGTGCCTTCTATATATATATATATATTTTATTTTACCGGGAAGTCCCGGGAATCGAACCCAGGTCCCTCCATATGGCATACGCCCAACCATTTGAGCCACATCCGACCCCCAGAAGTTGCTTCTTATGAATGAGTAAAGAAAGTGGTTTCTTGAGATGGAATCTGTTCCTGGTTAAGATACTGTGAACATTGTTAAAATGATAACAAAAAATTTAGAATATTACATAGGCTTATGTGATAAAGCATTGTTTGTAGGGGTTGACTCCAATTTTGAAAATAAGTACTACTGTGGGTAAAGTGCTGTCAAACAGCATTGCATGCTAAACAGCATTACATGCTACAGAGAAATCTTTTGTGAGTGGAAGAGTCAACTGATGCAGCAAAACTTCATTGTTGTCTTATTTTAAGAATTTGCCACAGCCACCCCAACCTTTAGCAACCACCACTCTGGTCAGTCAGCAGCTATCAAAATGGAGACAGTACCCTCCATCAGCAAAAACATTACAACTTGCTGAAGGTTCAAATGATTGTTAGCATTTTTTAGTAATAAAGTATTTTTTAATTCAGATATGTACTTTTTTTTTTTTTTTAACTTTTTTCTGTTTTTGTTTTATTTGTTTTTAAATAAATCAATTTTATTGATACATATTAATAAAGCATACAATTTATCCAAAGTGTACAATCAGTGGTATTTGGCATAATCACATAGTTGTGCATTCATCACATCAATAATAATAATAAAAAACACACAAACAAAAAAGTTCACCACCTCTCAGTCTCTCCTGGCTTCCCTTGCTGTGTTTTTTTTTTTTTTCCCTTTGTTTTTTTCAGGAGGTTCCAGGGATTGAATCTGGGACCTTGTACATGCCAAGCAGGCGCTCAACCTCTGAGCTACACCCACTCTTCTGTTTTTTAGGCATAATCCTATTGCACACTTAATAGACTGCAGTATAATGCAAACATAACATATGCACTAGGAAACCAAAAAATTCGTGTGATTTGCTTTATTACGATATAGGCTTTCTTGTGGTATTCTGGAACGAACCCCCATTAACTTCAAGGTATGCCTGTCAAGAAAAGAGTTATAAATTAATGGAGCTAGAGTCAAAATGTCTAACATACCTGTAATTGGAGCCTCAGAAAGAAGAGGAGAGAGAGAATAAGGCAAAGGAATATTTGACAAGATTATGGCTGGGAATTTGCCAAAACTGATGAAAGACAGGAAGAAACAAATTCAAGAAGTCCTACAAACTTCAAAGAAGATAAATACAGAGAAAGCCACATCAAAGCCATTATTGTCAATCTGCTAGAAACAAATGACAAAAGCCCAAGAAAGGGGTCAAATTATGTTAAAAGGATCAATAGTAAGACAAACAGAACTTTTCAGCAGAAATGGTGGGGGCCAGGAGAGAATGAAATGATATCTTCACATTGCTTTAAAAAAAAAAAAAGAAAATAACCTTCAATAATAAGGGGAGGGAAACGGATGTGGCTCAAGCAATTGGGCTCCCATCTACCATATAGGAAGTCCAGGGTTAGATTCCTGGGGCCTTCTGATGAAGGAGAGTTGACCCACATGGAGTACTGGCCCTAGTGGAGAGCTGGTGCAGCAAGATGACGCAACAAAAAGAGACACAGAGGAGAGACAGTAAGAGACACAGCAGACCAGGGAGTGAAGGTGACGGCACAAGATTGAGTACCTCCCTCCCACCCTGGAAGGTCACAGGATTGGCTTCCGGTGCCGCCTAAAGAGAAGACAAGCAGATAGAGAAGAACACACAGCGAATGGACACAGCAGACAGTGAGCACAAAAACAACCGGGGGGGGGGCAAAAATAAATAAATCTTAAAAAAAAAAAAATACAAGAATACGGGGAAACAGATAATTGAATTGCATACTTAAAGATGAGCTCTTGGTATGTAAATTATATCTCAGTAATGCTGTTAAAAATGTATGTTATCAGGGTAAAATAAAGATATTTTAGGAAGTGAAAATTGAGAAACTTTATTTTCAGCAGATTCATTTTAAAGAAAATATTAAAGGGAGTTTTTCTGGCAGAGGGAATTGATTCCAGGAAGAAACTTGAGATATAAGATGGAATGAAGAGCAATACAAAGGGTAAAAAAAAATAGATTTGAAATGAATATTGACACTAAACACAGCAAAGCCAATACAGCTGTATAGATAATCAGAAAAAGTAGGTTTTTAAGGTAAAATGAATTGAGACATAAAGAGGGACATCTTATACCCATAAAAGGTTTAACTGCCCCAGCAGTTATAATAATTCTAAATTTGTATGTATCTAATAATGTAGCCTCAAAATACATAAGGTAAAAATTGACGGGCAAATAAGCAAATTCATGATCATAGTGGGTGATTTTTGTTTTGTTTTGAGTATCAATGTAAATACTTTAATGGCTCATAAGATAAAACAATCTCATAAGGTTACCAGATACAAAACTAAGCCAAAATATATTTGAAAAAAGTTTTGATAGAGCACTGGCTATCAGCCCAAACTAGTTTTCAAGGCCACACCTAAGTAAAAGTATATGCATTTTGAATTTTCATATAAAATTGGCAAACTATAGATTATTTGATCTGTCTGGCTTTCTTCAAATATCCCGTGATAGATGTGCCCCTTTCTACCTGCTAGATATACCACTCCCTGGGGGCCATAGGCTGCTGGGACAATGACTCCCCTCCACTGTTAGCAAGAGTGGTTTCCAGCCTGAGGTTATTGACAATCTCACTTAGGGATGTGAGGGGGTGGGGAGACTCAACCTTTCTCTCACTCATTTGTCTTAAGTTTGTGTTTGCTATATAAGGCTCCCATAGTGGGAGGTTTTAACATGCCTTTTGTTTCCTATTAGCTCACTGAGCAAGCAGACCAAAAAATCAGTAAGGATATGGAAAATGTGAACAACATAATTAAGAAACTTGACCTAATTGGTTTAAGTGAAACATTGCATCTAACAACTAAAGAAATACACATTCTTTCCACATTGTCCCTGATCTCATACCATATGTAGAAGATAAAAATAATTCTAAATAGATTGTAGATATGAATATGAAAGATAAAATAAATCTTATAGAAGATAATATCTCTATGATCCTTGAGTAGGTAACGATTTTTTAAACTGGAAATTTCAAACAGTAAAGGAAATGTTTGATAAATTACGCTATGTTAAAATGAAGAACTTTTCATCAAAAAACACCATTAAGAGTGAAGAGACAAGTTACAGAGTGGAAGAAGATATTTATATTTACATTTTATAAAGAATGCTTACAAATCAATAAGAAATCAATCCTATAGGAAAATGAGCAATGGAATTGAATAGCAATGTGACAAAACATACTATCCATATGAACAAATATATGGAATGTTTTTCTACCTTATTAATAGTACAGCGATACAAATGAAAAGCACATTTATATTGCATGCACCTTGCAGAATGGCTACATTTTTTCCTTTGTTTTTGATTTTTGATTTTGAAATAATTATAGATTCATGGGAGGTTGCAAAGATAGTACAGAGATGTTCTTTGTACCCTTCACCCAGTTCCCTCCAAATGTTGCCTCTTATGTAAATATAGTACAATATAAAAACCAGGAAATTGACATTTCTTATCACAAATGTGTGTGTATAGTTCTGTGTCCTTTTATCATGTATAGATTCATGTAACCACCACTACAGTGAAGACATAAAAATTGTTTTACCACCACAGAAATCTCCCTCATGGTATCCCTTTAGAGTCATACCCACCTATCTCACCTCACTATCTCTAACCCCTGGTAACTAACCACTAATCTGTTCTCTATCTCTATAATTTGTCATTATGAGAATGTTTTATTAATGGAATTAAAGAGTATTTGACCTTTTGAGATTGGCATTTTTTCACTCAGCATAATGTCCTTAAGATCAAAACCTGTCATATCAAGTGTTGGTGAGGCTATAGAACAATAGGAACTTTAATATACTGCTAATGAGACTGTAAATAGGTACAACCTCTGTGGGAAGATATTTGGCATTTTCTACTAAAGTTGAATGGAATTGTGCCACAAAATAGCAGTTCCACTCCTAGGTACACACCCAACAAACATGCATGCTTCTTTGCACCAAAAGTTGTGTTTTATAAAAATATATATTTATGGCAGCATTATTTGTAAAGCTGTAATCTGGAAAGGACCTAAATGCTCATTAACAGTAGAATGGATTTTTTTAAATTGTGGTGTATTAATTCAATAGAAAACCATAGAGCAGGGGTAGGCAAACTTTTTCTGTAGAAGGCTACATAGTAAATATATTAGTCTTTGGTGGCCATACATTCTGTCTTCTAACTCAACTCTGTCAGCAAGGAAGCAGACATAGGCAGTATGCAAACAAGTGGGTATGGCCGTGTTCCAATAAAACAATTTACAAAAGTAGGCTTTGGCCTTTAGGGGCTGTAGTTTGCTGACTATCAGTCTATGCTGTTGAGGTCAGCATGGTGAATAGAGGGGATTTGGGGGGAGAAGGTTGGGGATTATGATGGGAAGAAGCATGAGGGAGGCTTCTGAGATGCTAGTAATATTCTATTTAACAGATTGGTGGCTACACAGAGGTATTTTTGCTTTTTGCTGTTTTTATTTTTAAGGAGGTACTGGGGATTGAACCAGGACCTCATACAGGTGAAGCGTGCACTCAGCCACTGAGCTACACCTGCTCCACAGGTCTGTTTGCTTTTCATAACTCATTGAGATGAATAACTTATGATGGTGGGCTTCTCTAGTGTGTGTATATATGTATTATACTTCACTAAGTTTAAAAAATTAAAAACAAATAATACACTGTGTTCTCGAGGTAAAAACAGTTATTTCTGGCATGTGATAAACCTATAATGTTTACTGAATGAAGTGGGAGTTGTGTATAGCAAACTCTGTGCTGAGGTAAGGCACAGTGAGCATCAGTAATGGCTCTGATTTGGCTTGAAGAGCTTATTCAAAACTTTTTTTTTGAGGTACCAGGGGTTGGGGATTGAACCCAGGACCTCATATGTGGGAAGCCAACACTCAGCCACTGAGCCACATTGGCTTCTCTGAGTTGTTTTTTTTTGTTTGTTTTGCTTGTTGTTTGTTTTTGTTTTTTTACGAGGCATGGGGAACGAAACCCAGGACTTCCCATGTGGGAGGCAGGTGCTCAACTGCTTGAACCACATCTGCTCCCTACTCAAGACTTTTGAAAAGGCAATTTTGGTGTAGAGGCAGAAGCTGAAATAATCATTTTAGATCTTGTCCTAAAAAGAAAATAGATCATAGTTTAAAAGGCTAAGAAGATATAAAAATGGTGTGAGCTGACAAATACCTATTCATGTTTGAAGATAGAAAGAAAATATTCTTTTATTAGGGAGCTGTTGAGACTAAGGTTCTATGGCTGTTTTTTAACGAAGATATTTAATTTTCTTCCACTGACAAATACTTTTGTTAAGTTCTTTACCTGCTTAAACACTGTTGTATAAAGGGTCATGGAAATATTAGCACCAATGGTATAATTGTGGTTTTAGTGAGAAAAACTTAAAAGAAGCGGTAGAGTGCATGCTCTTTTTTTCCTTTCATAGTTTAGGCCTGGCATAGATGGTTTTCATGCACCATGGCCTTCCAGTAGAGAGTGGCTTCCACCTTTTGTAGGTTAAGGCAGGGAACATCTAGGTGACTGTGTAGTACTAATTTGGAAGGGAGAGTCTGGAGCCCCAGGGGTAGGGATGGACTATTCCTTTGTGCTATAACAACTCATTCCTGTTAAGCCTCGGTGCTTTTAAGCTACCAAAGGGAGTTTGGAAATGAACCCTAGATGCCATCCAGATTTATCTTTCATCGGGTGTATCCCATTGCTAGAAAATGTAAAAATTTCTTGACATGATATTAAAGAGCTTCTTCTCTAACTTTATCATCCTTTTGCCACTGGTTCTACACATCTCCTTCCTTTTCATTATTTTCTAATAAACGTAATACTTATTCCAAGCTTCTCATCTTTCCTCACTTTATTTAATCTATAACGCTTTTTCTCTTTCTCTTAAATTTTTATCCCTCAAGAACTGCTTTTGTCCCATCTCTTCTGAGATGCTGCCTAATGACCTGAATTCTTATACCAAATATTACCACTTTTTGTAAGGGAACATGTATTAGACTAATTTGTAACCTTTGTAATATCCTAGCAGTCTTGTGTATAAATGTTCAACAAATAATGATTAGTATGTATGCTCTTATAACGTATTTATATCCTAAACTATTCATAATGTTTTAGGGTCCTCTATGCCTCTTTCAGACTCTGCATATTGTTAAGTATAATGTTAGATTCTTTGTTAGAACATCTTTTTTATTCTGCAGTTAATCCCTGTTTTAAAAACTCATTTTTTGAGGTTGGTATCAAATTATTGTATGTTGGTTACTCTGTTAGCCAGTTTAGTAATTAGATTCCTCCATTCTACTTCAGCAAGAAGTTGAGAACTTTAAGAAGCTAAATCTCATTAGTAAAGAGCAATTTGAAAACCTAACACCTGAACTTCCTTTTGAGCCAAACCAAGAAGTTTCTGTAGCACCTTCACAGTTCGAGCAAGGTATGTAAATCTCCTTTTGAGTAAGTGTATTTTGTTTAAGTAAGTGAATAGTATTAAAGCAGTACTCAATTAGCTGTTTATAAAGTTTATTCATTTTTTTTTTATTTGAGGGAAACTTTTGGGTATCTGGTAAAATACTGGAGTTTTAAAATTCAACTTTTATCCTTTGATAAACTTCAGAATATTTTAAAGACTTATAAATACAAATCATAAATTTGGTGAGATGGTGTTGCAGTAAATAGACAATGTTTGAATCCTCTCTCACTCTTGGTGAATAGGCAGGTAGTCACAAAGGTGACCTCGGAATCATCTATTATTTTAATACCAGATCATGCTTAAAACCAGAAATTTATTTAAAAGTAGGCAGGGAATTTTTTTTTAAATATACTAATATACTTTTTTTTAAAAAAGATACTTAGATTACATAAATGTTACATAAAAAATAGAGGGGATTCCCATATGCCGTGCTCCCTAGCCCTCCCATATTTTCCCACATTAACAACATCCTTCATTACTGTGGTACATTTGTTACAAATGATGAACACATTTTGGAGCATTGCTACTAAGTGTGGAATATAGTTTACATCGTAGTTTACACTCTGTCCCGCACATTTCTGTAAGTTATTACAAGATATATAATGGCCTATATCTGTCATTGCAGTGTCATTCAGGACAATTCCCAAGTCCTGAAAATGCCCCCAAATTACACCTATTTTTCCCTCTCCCTCCCCTCAGCATCCCCATTGGCTACTGCCTCCACATCAATAATAAAAGTTCTTCCATTGCTAGAATCACAATAAATCTATAGCAGAATAACAGTAAGTCTACTCTAGTCCGTTGTTCATTGCCCAATCCTGAGAATTCTAGGATGGTGATACCCACTCTGCCTCTTATTGAGAGGATGCTTAGTTTCCATGGTGCAGATGGATGGGACTATCTTGCTTGCAGTTGTAGACTCCCTCGGTTCCTTGAGATGGTCATTATCCATCATCATCTCCTTGTTAGTTGTCCTGGGTGAGTCCAATGAACTGGAGAGGTAGGTGTTGCAAATCTGTTGAGATTCAGGGCTCAGCTGGTACATGGACAGGCCAAAGATTTAAGTCTCCTGGACGTATACCTATCAACTCTAGTACTAACTATAGGTTCAAATAGAAGGGACAGAAGAGCCATGCATAGGGAAACCACAACTGAGTCTAACTCTGTCACACTGGAAAGAATAAATTCCAAAGGAGGGCCCACTGGCAGGGCACCAAATTCCTGAGGTGTCTGCCCTGCCTAAGTGTCTGGAAGTCTCCAGAGCCCTCAGGAACCCCATTATTTGAGGCAGTATTTACTGTGGCAGTCAATGAGATCCTGCTGAGATGTGCGTAAGCATAACCTCTGGAATGACCTCCCCACTCACTTTGAAGTCTCTTAGCCATATAAACTCATTTGTCTTTATCCTTTCCCCCTTTTGGTCAAGGTCTTTTTCCAGTTATTTTGCTAGTTGGTGCTTGGTATAGTAATCCCTCAATGCCAGGGAGGCTCATCCCTGTGAGTCATGTCCCTTGCTGGGGGGAAGGTAATGCATTTATATGCTGAGTTTGACTTAGAGAGAGGCCACATTTGAGCAACAGGGAAGCTCTCAGGAGTAACTCTTAGGCACCCTATAATACTAGGCTAAGTTTCAATTTAGCCTGTACTTGGGGGATTCTTGCTGACCCATCAGAGAATGTGACAGAGCCCCCCAGGATGGGAATTCGATATTCTTTTGGTTATTGTATGAATCTCCACCCACTGTGACAATGCCCTATGAACATTTGAACACATTCATATGCCTTATAGGTATGCCCTAGGTGAACCTCCTTCCATGCATCTCCCATCTCTGACCCAGCATCAATGATCCTCCCCTGCCACAGTTGTAACCCTTCTGTGATCCAAAACTTCTTCAAAATTGAAGCCAACAAAATAACTAAATATAATTAATAGGAAAATGATATAATAATGATAGTTTTAAAAATAAATAAAATCCAAAAAAAATTTTAAGTTTGAAACAATTAAAATTTATATATATATATAATTTTTTAAAAATTTTGTAATTATGTCTTTCATCACTGTAAGATCTGCTGCCTTGTATGTACAGTGACATTTTTGTCTGTTTATTCCCCCAGTGTCTTATTTTTTTTTCATTTTGTCTTCAAAGAAGCTTTAGGTTACAGAACAGTCACATACAGAATATAGGTGATTCCCATATATCCGACAGCCTCTCCCTTTTCCCCTTCCCTTATTACTAACATTTTACATGTGGACGGTACATTTGTTACAATTGATGTACAAATATTGAACCATTGCTACTAGCTGTAGTTAATGACTTACATTATGAGTTACATTTTGGACCGTACACGTTTATAGATTTTAATGAAGTTTAACATAGTCTGTATTCATCATTACAAGATCATGTAGAACACTTTCATCGCCCCAAAAATGCCCCATGTTCCATCTATTCTACCGGGGGGGCCCCCCCCCCCCGGACCCATGTTAACCACCAAGATTAACTGATTGAAGGACAAGATTCATAGTTACTTGCAACAACATCGAGGGCTTGACATACTGGCCTGTCCTCCTGTTAGGCACTGTCTATGCTCTCAAGAGACTCCTGCCTCTCTGTTTGAGATCATAGCAGGACTCCCCAGGATAGGAGTCCAACACCTTCCCGCTCATTATGTGAGTCTCCACCCACTGATACTACGCACTATGACAAGATGAACACTACACACTCCCTAGAAGCCTGCCCTAGGTGCACCCTGTCCCGCATGCCCCCCACATCCAACATCTTAAACCAATAACCCTTTTCTGCCATATTTGCTAAAAGAACATTCCCAGTGTTGTAGTTTCAACCACACACCCATAAATCCCCATAGTTTACCTGCTCCCTCCCCCTAGTTCCATGGACAGTCCAACCCACCTTCCCCACCCTACCCCCCTCGCAGACCAGCGCCGCCCCGCCCAATAGCAACACTGCACCACTGTTATGCCTATCTACTGCACAACTACACCCTTCCACCTTATCACAGATTTTTTTAAAGTAGGCAGAATGATTGCCCTTTATGTGTTGGATATGATTTTGAGATTGCTAGGAATGTTTTTCTTCTCAAAATAAAGAAAAATTCTCACTGACTTGCTGATTCCTTAAAATATACCTCTACATTCATTCCTTTGTTTTAAGGCTTTAGCTCTGTGTGAAAATATAAATACACTTGGGATATTCAAACGTGGATCTGATATTTTCAGGCAAATGTGACTGGTTTTGTTATAGTCTTTCTTGAGGGAGATTTTTTTAAAAACCCACAAATTTTATTTTGGAAAATTTCAAACATATACAAAAATAGAACTGTATAATGAAACCCTGTGTACCTATTACCTATCTTTAGCAATCATCTTATAGCCTATTTTGTTTCATTTAAGCTCCAGTCAACCCATCTACTTTCCATTGAATTATTTTGAAGCAAACTCCCAATCATGTTATTTCATCAACAGTAATTTCTTAATATCAAATATCAAGTCAGTAATTTCCTTATTCATCACTTTTTATTTTTTTTAGTTTCTTCAATTCAGGATCCAAATAGGGTCAAACATTGGAATAGGTTGATATGTCTCTTAATCTACAGGTGTGTGGTATTAAAAGAAAAAACCAAAAAACTTGTAGTTTATTTGTTTAAGAAACTGGGTTGTTTACCTATAGAGTTTCTTACATTTTATATTTTGCTGATTGCATCCCCATGGTTTTGTTTAACCTGTTCTTTAGTCCTACATTTCTAAATGAATATACTATATTATAAAGGCTTGATCAGATTGAGGCTCAAATTTTTGCAAGAATATGTCATATGTAGTATTGAATACTTCTACAAAGATGCACATAATGCTTGGATGTCTATCTTCTTGTGATATTAGCAACCAATAATGATCATTGCTTGGAGATTTTATTTCACTAGGGGTTGCAGTATGGTGATGATTATATTTTTACATTGCTTCTTCATTTAGTAGCTAGAATATTTCCATAGAGAAACCTTCTTTAACTTACAGTTTGTTTATCCAGAGATGGAATTCTAATAAGAAAGGAAGAAAAAATGCCTAATTCTTTCCCTTTATTTACTAGTTTTCAAAGTAATGAGCTGGTTCCCTAGCATCCTTTATTGGTTACTAATGAGGTTTTTTTTCTTGTTTCTTTTTAAATTATTGTGAACTCAAAATATAATTTCACCAGATCATTGTTATTATTCTTAGTGATATTGGGCCAAATATAAATTTATTGATATTTACCTCCAAATCTACCTTTCATTGATTTGCTCTGTGATAATGGAGCTGGACTTGATAGCAACTCAGGTCCTAACAAAGCTTAACATTGTGCCAGCTGGCAAACAAGAAAATATACAGAGTTGATCATTGTTTCTAAGCTTTTCAATTTAAAGAGCTAGGAAAAATTTTTTTAGGTAGAAGTACCTTATGAGTTGAGATTGATATTTTTTATTCAAATTGAGGATTATAGGTTTTAATTTTAACTTCTTTGATTTTATTGCATTTTACTTATATGAATGAAAACCTGTTACTAACCACATGAGCAGAATTATTTACTTGCTTATCCTCTGATATAATAGTTTCAGATAGCAATATTATTACTATGACTACTGTAAGGTTACTTTTAAAATTCTTTATGCCTTCAGGTATCCCATTGGGATGTTCTATCAAATTAGTAGGCTTTTTGTTAAATTTAAGTACATTAAAATTGAGAGTTTCTGCTCTTCGGTACATCATACAGTGAGTGGAAATCATAAATAATGAGGTGAATTTTGCATTGCATGAAATTAACAAAGAATTACTATCTAGAATTCCAAAATGTTAAAAATTGATATGAAAAAGACAAATATCATCAGAAAATTAGTAAACAAAATATTGACAGGAAAAAAACCCAAATGACTGATAAATATGAAGATATGCTGTCCTCATTACTTGGCTGAGATTTGTCAACTAAACCCCAATGACATACTATGTTACAAATTGACAGTTTCACTTTAAGAAACAGTCTTATATTTTCAATTATTAAATGTACCAAAAAAAAAAAAAAAAAAGTCTTGCAAATATTTACCAGGAGATATGTGCAAGAACATTAATAGCAGCATTGCTCATAATAGGAAAAAAGCAAATGAAAACTTTTTTTTTTTAAGCCCTTTTATAGTAGAATACGTAGGAAGAATAAATAATGATGAAAATGAAAGGGCTAAAACTACTTGTGACAAAATAAATCTCAAAAATATAGGATGAAATAAATAAGTTTGTAAAAGTAGTTAGTAGGGAAGCGGCTGTGGCTCAATCAGTAGGGCTCCCGTTTGCCATGTGGGAGGCCCCGGGTTCGGTTCCCGGGGCCTCCTGGTGAGGGCAGGCCCGCCCGCATGGCGTGGTTGGCTGACCCAGCGAGCACGAGCAGCAAGGGGGGGATAAATGAATAAATAAATAAAATCTTTAAAAAAAAAAAAAAGTAGTTAGTAATGCTATAATATAGAGTATAAAATTCATGGATACATGTAAAGCTAATAGAAACCATGACGAGGGGCAAGAAGAATTATTAATACAAAATTTGAATATAGTGACTTACTCCTGAGAGAAAGAATTCTATCTGGAAGGTCTGCACATGGATTTACTAGCATCTGAAATTGGGTTAGTTAGTATGGGCATCAATTCTATTTTATGTATATATAAATTCATTAATCTTTGTGCTGTAATGTCCAGTTTTTTAAAATATGAACAGAAAAATTAAAAATGAAAATAAAGCAAAATTAAATAGAAATAATCATATGTGACAAGAAATGTTGAATAGATTAACTTTTGGTTTAGAAGACATTTCAATTAGATCGAAAGAAAATTCATCTATAAACTGTGTATCGTAAGTATACATTAAGATTACAGTGTAAACCATGAGAAATGGTATTAAAGAACGATACTAATAAAATGAGCTTGTATAACTATTATAAAATAAAATTTAAAAAATAAAAAGGTTTTTATTCTCAATGTCTTCAATATCTATCTTACTATTTATCTCCTATATGCATTCCAAACAGGTCTCTGTCCCCTATTCCCCAAATAATTAGCTTTTGATAGTGCCACCAGAAATCTTCATGATTAATCCAGGGGTCAAATCAGTCCTCATCTTACCTGATCTCAGCATTAGATTCAAATTAATCTCTGTCTTAAAACATATTCTTTCCAGACACTCTACACTTAGTTCTCCTACCACATAGTAGTTTACTGGCTCATCCTTATTTCCCCAACCTGTAAAATTTGGGTTTTTTTTTGTTTGTTTTTTACTTTCATTTATTTATTTTTAATTTTTTAATTTTTTAATTTTCCCAACCTGTAAAATTTGGATGCTTTATCTCTTAGTCTTCAAATTTCTTTTCTTTCTTATTGTTTCTTCAGGATATAGAATACCTCAGATAATAGCATCTAGTCTCATGGTTTTAAATAGCATCATTATGCTTCTGAATGTTATCAGTTTTCCATGTACAGACCAGACCTCCACCCTATATATATTCCAGACAAATTTCCAACTGTATAGTCAATAGCTCCCCTTGGATATTTTATAAATGTATCAAATTTCATATGTTCAAAACCCAAGTTCTGAATCTCTACCCCTACATAGACTTCTCTTCCCACAATCTTCTACATCTCTATAAATGTTAACTCCGTTCTTTCCTTTTCACAGGTAAAAAAACCCTTGGTGTCATCCCTAGCTTTCTTTTTCAAACTCCATTTCTAATTGGCAGCTTGTATCCATTCCTTTAAAAATATGTATGGAACCTAACTACTTCTTACCTTCTCCACTTCTACCATCTTACAAAAACCACTGTATTAGTTTCCTGCAGCCTCGTAACTAAGAAAACCACAAACTGAGTTTACTTTCACATTTTTAGGTATTTGTTGTAGCAGCACACCCACTTCCTGGTATTACTTTCCTAGTGATGCTGTAGTGAAGCAGAAGTTAGAAATCAAGAGTTAGCAGGACCATGATCTCTCAGGAGAGAATCTTTTCCATGCCTTTCCCTTAGCTTCTTGTGGTGGCCAGCAATCCTTGGCATTCCATGTCTTCTAGCTGCATAACTCCAGTCTTTGCCTCCATCTTCACATAGCCTTCTCCCCTGTGTGTCTCTGCTGTGTCTCCTCTCTTCTTTTTCTTTTGCATTACAAATTTATGGCTTTCTCGCTCAAAATTAAAACTTACACCAAGTGCCAACTGGCAATACGACTGGAAAAGGACCTTGAATAAAGGGGGAAAAGGTAAAGACAAATGAGTTCATGTGGCTAAGAGACTTCAAAGAGAGTCAGGAGGTCATCCCAGAGGTAACGCTTACGCACACCTCAGTAGAATCTCATAGATCACCAAAGTGGATATCACACCACACAAAGGGGCTCCTGAGGGCTCTGGAGACACCCAGATCCTATATAAGGGGGGATAGCTCCAGAGATTGCAGCCTAATCAGTGGGCTTTACTTTGGAATCTGTGCTCCTGAGAGTGACAGAGTTGGACTCGAATAAGTCCTCCCTGCACCTGGTCCATCAGTCCCTTCTATTCAAACCTATATGTGATGCTAGAGTTCGTAGGTGTACTTCCAGAGACTGGAGCCTCTGGCCTGCCTATGTGCCAGCTGTGCCTGGAATCTTGGTGGAGCTGCAACTCCTACTCTACAGCTCAATGGACTCACCCAAGTCACCTGGTGAGGAGACGATGATGGACAACGGCCATCCCAGGGAATGGAGAGAGCCTGCAGCTGCAGGCAGGATAATCCCATCCACCGTATCCATGGGATGTAAGCCCACTCTTACTTGGAGGTGGACATCACCATCTCAGACTCCTCAGGACTGGGGAAATAGCTATGGACTAGAGTGGACTTAATGGTATTCTGTTGTAGATACATTGTGATTCAAGCAATGGAAGAAATTATAACAGTGAGGTGGAGCCAGTGGCCACTAGACGCTTTCAGGACAGGGAAGGGAATAGCAGTTGTAATACAGGGGCTTTTTCAGGACTTGGGAATTATCCTGAGTGACATTACAATGACAGATATAGGCCATTTTACATCAGCATATAACATGCAGAACTGTGTGGGAGAGAGTGTGGTCTACAATGTGAACTATGGTCCATGCTTGGTGGCAAAGCTCCAGGATGTGTATATCCATTGCAGGTGATGTGCCACACTAATGAAAGATGTTTATGTGGGATGTTATGGGAGGTGTGGGAGGAAGGGAACATGGGAATCCCTGTAATTTTTGTGTAACATTTATGTAATCTAAGCATCTTTTAAAATATGTGTGTATATATATATATATAAAATAAAATTGTCTTAAAATTCATCTTTAACATTTTTTTCTACTTATAAATCTGGCACTTTTTGTATAAAATAAAACCAATTACTTACACTTGTTCCAAAAATCTAATGTTCAATTATTTCTTAAATTTAACATTGTAAAACCTCCTTAAATACATTAAAGCTTTTTACATAATTAAAAAAAAACGAAAACATATATGGGTCAAGGGTTGCCAGACCTAGAGTATATCAGGTGGGGTTGGGGAGGCAGGGGCCATACCACTTGCACTCCCATGCTGACCTGGACCAGCTTGGGGTGAAGCATGGACCTTCTTATTCCTCCCTCCTTTCCTTCTCCTCCCTTTTTACCTTTCCCTCCTTCTCTCCCTCCCTGTCGTCTCTGCTTCCCACTCCCACTCCCTTGGGTCCCAGCTTGGCCTAGGCACTGATAGCAAGGGCAGGGGTCCTTGTCTCCATGTCTTGCATAGGCTCTAGTTGGGGCAATGGAGCCCACATCGTAGCTGTGGACTGGCCCCTAGTGGCTTTGGTGGAGGTAGAGGAAGAACTAGAGTGGCAAGTGTCGAGTCCCAGGAGAAAGGCCTTAGCTAAGTGCCATGGCTCCTGGCAGGCCTCAGAGATGGAAGATATCTCCACAGTAGTGACAGTATAAGTCAAAGGTTTTTTATAGGGACACCAGTCATATTGGATTAAGGACCTCCCTACACTCCAGTATCACCTTATCTGCATTTAACTTATTATAGCTATAATGACCTTATTTCTAAACAAGTTCACATTCTAAGGTCCCAGGGGTTATGACTTCAACATATCTTATTGGGGGATAGTTCAAATCCATTACAGTCTGCTTTCTGTTCCATGTGGTAGATTGAATTAAGTACCCCAATTTAGACATGTTCTTAATCCACATTCCTGTGGGAATATCCATATTTCTACCAATATTCTCTTCAAGGTTTTCCAAACTTTTTCTCTCATGTACCTCAAAACTCTTCCAACCTCTCCATTAAATCCAAAGCTACTTTCCCATTTTTAGGTATTTGTTGTAGCAGCACCCCCACTTCCTGGTATTACTTTCCTAGTGATGCTGTTACAAGGTACCACAAATTGAGTGGCTTAAAACAACAGAAATTATTCTTTCACTGTTCTGGAGGCTAGAAATCTGAAATCTCGATGTCAGCAAGGCAATATTCTCTCTGAAGGCTTTAGGGGAGAATCTGTTCCATACTTTACTCTTGGCATTTAGAGTTGGCTGGCAGTCCTTATTGTCCCATGGCTGCATAACTCCAGTCTCTTCCTCCCTCTTTACATGACCTTTTCCTTGGTGTGATATCTTTTGGGAGGGCACAATTCAGCCCATAACAGCCACTATCATTTTCCTATTGGTTAATTACAAAAGGTTCCTAACTTGTCTCCTTCTTTTCACCCTGGACCGCCCTACAAAGATCCTTTCTTATTTCGTGGTTTGTTTGTTTTTTGTTTTTTTAATTAAATAATTAACATTCAGTAAATTTTACAGTTTTGTGTAGTTTTTGGAATTCAAAAAATTTATACAGTCATGTAAACACCACCTAATCAAGTTACAGAGCAATTCCATCACCCTCCTAAAATTCTCCTGTGTCTTTTTGTAGTCAACCCCATGCATATCTTTTGGCGATGTTCTCTGTCTCTCTAGTTTTGCCTTTTCTAGAATGTCATACAAGGAATCATAGACTGTATCCTTTTAAATATGGCTTCTTAATTTAGCATTATGCATTTGAGATTCATCTGTGTTTTTGTGTGCTGTTTTTTTCCTTTTTATTGGTAAATAGTGTTGCATTGCATGAATGTAGAATAGTTTGTTTATCCATTCATTACTTGAAGAACGTATGGATTATTTCCAGTTTTGGTGGTTATGAATAAAACTGCTATAAATATTTGCTTACAAGTCTTTACATGACTATAAGTTTCATTTCACTTGAGTAAATATTTAGGAGATTCATTGCTAGGTCATATTGTAAGTTTATGTTTAGCTTTATAAGAAACTGTGCTTAACTGTTTTTCAAAGTGACTATGCCATTTTGCATTCCCACCAGCATTGTTTAAGTGTTCCAGTTGTTCCACATCATCACCAGCACTTTGTATTGTCAGTTTTTAAACTTTTGCTATTATTTTTTTCTAAATAATAAACTTTATTTATAGAGAAGTTTTTAGATTGCATAAAAGTTACCTTGAAAGTACAAGGGATTCTCATATACTCCATCCCCCCTCCCTCATTTTCCCCATTAATAAAATCTTACATCATTGTGGTACATTTGTTACACTTGATAAACAAATATTGAAGCATTGTTACTAACCAAGGTCTATAATTTACATTATGGTTTACCTTTTGACTGTACAATTTTACAGGATTTGACAAAATGTATAATGGCCTGTATCCATCATAGCAATATCATGCAGAACAATTGCAGTGTCCTAAAAATGTCCTCTGTTTCACCTATTCTTCCCTCCCCCTCCCTATAGAGCCTCTGGTAACCTTATCTTTATATCAGTGTTACAAGTCTTCCTTTACAATAATAATAAATCTACTGTGGCCCATGATTGTAATCCCCCCTATGTTTGTTATTCCTCAGTCTTGAGGACTTGGGGATGGTGATGCCCACTCTGCTTCAGATTGAGAGGGGCTTAGATCTTAGGGGCAAATGGAACTGTTTTGCAGTTGTAGATACTCTTTGTTTTTTGGGATGGGTGTTCCCCATCATCATCATTTTGTTAGTTGTCCTGGTCAAGTCTGATGAACTGGAGGGTAGGTGTTGGCTGCCACTCTGCTGAGATTCATGGCTCAACTGGCATGTGAACAGACTGAAGATTTAAGTCTGTTTGACGTATATTTAATGGATATAGTGCTAATTGTAGGTTCAAACAAAAGTGGTAAAAGAATCATGTATAGAGAAATTATAAATCCCCCAACCCTGCTCACACTCACACTAGCACCACCCACACTGCTGCACCCCTTCTCCCCCGTTCACTGCCAAACCACCACCCTCCACCTTATCATAGATTCTGCCCAAATTGAGCATTGACTCACCACTCTCTACTTCCTTTCTATCTCCTGGTAACCTATCTTCCAGACTCTACTTCTGTGAGTCTGCTCAGTATCTTTAGTTCATATCAGTAAGATCATGCAGTATTTGTCCTTTAGTGATTGAAATTTTTGCCATTCTTATAGATATGTAGTGGTATGTCATTGTGATTTTGATTTGCATTTTCCTAATGACATGATGCTGAGCATCTTTTCATGTACTTATTTGCCATCATTATACCTTTGGTGAAGTGTCTGCCCACATCTTTTTTGGATTGTTTTCTTATTATTGAGTTTTTTTTTTTTTTAAGATTTATTTAATTTATCCATCCCCGATGGTTCCCTTGTCTGTCTGCTCATTGTTTTGCTCACTGTGTCTGCTTGTCTTCTCCAGGAGGCACCGGGAACTGAACCTGGTACCTCCCACAAGGAAGGTGAGTACCCAGTGGCCTGAGCCACATCTGTTCCTTGCAGGCTGCCACAACTGCTGGCTTACAGCATCTAGCTTGTTTGGGCGGGTGTGGCATCTATCTCATTGTGGCGGGTTGCAGCATCTAGCTTGTTGCAGTAGGTTGGGGCATTTGCGCGTCTTCTTTAGGAGACACCGGGATCTGAACTTGGGACTTCCCATGTGGTAGGCAAGTACCCAACTAGTTGAGCCACATTTGCTTCCCTTAGTATTAAGTTTTGAGAGTTCTTTTTTCTGGATGTAAATCCTTTATTAGATAAGTAATATGAACACCTTTTCTCTCAATTTGTGGCTTGTCTTTTTCTGTTCTGTAAAAGAGCAGAAGTTCTTCATTTTAATAAAATGCAGCATGTCCGGGTTTTCTTTTATCGATTGTGCTTTTGGTGTTTATCCAAGAAATCTTTGCCTAATCCACAATCACAAAGATTTTTCTCCTGTTGTTTATTAGAAGCATTATCGTTTCATAGTTTTAATTTTTACAAAATCAGGTCTCTAATCAAATTTGAGTTATTTTTTTTTCTTGTTATATGATATCAATATGGTTATGATTTTGGTGGTTCCCACCTCATTTGTTTAAAAGTCTATTCTTTCTGCATCGAATTGCCTTTTCACCTTTGTTTAAGAAAATTAAATATATATGTATGGGTCTATCTTTGGACTCTATTCTGTTCAACCCATCTCTGTGTTTACCCTTTACCATTATCACATTCTCTTGATAACAGACAATTGTTTTGGCTATTATAGTTCATATAAATTTTTCATAGAAATTATAGAAACAGCTTATTGATTTCTACCAAAAGTTCTACTAGTGTTTTTATTAGAATTGTGATAATCTACAGCTTAGTTTGGGGGAAACTGACATATTAATAGTATTGAATCTTCCATTCCATGAACATGGTATACTTCCCCTTTTATGTACTTTTTGTTATTTCCTAAGTGTTTTGTAGTTATTGTGTATATTTTGTTCGATGTATACCTAAGTAGCTTATGTTTTTGGTGCTATTTAAAATGGTACTTATTTTAGTTTCTTAGGCTGCTGTAGCAAATCATGAAATGGGTTGGCTTAAACAATGGGAATTTATTAGCTTACATTTAGAGTCCAGGAAAATGTCCAAACCAAGGCATCATCAAGGTGATGCTTTCTTCCTGAAAAGTGGTGTGGTTGTTTGGAACTGTATGTATCCAAGAAAATCATGTCCTTAAATAGGTGGGTGTAAACCTACTGTAAGTAAGACCTTTTGATAATGTTACTTCAGTTAAGGCATGGCCTGGGGTGGGTCTTCTTTCTGGAGTCCTTTATAAGAGAATGAAATTCAGACAATGAGAGAAAGCCGTGGGAGGAAGAAGCTGAAGTCAATGGTACCCATAAGAGACAAAGCCACAGAAGCAAGAAACTGAAAGCAGTGAAACCCAGAATAGAAGGGAGAGACCAAAAGAAGACATCATGTCCCTTGCCATGTGACAGAGGAGTCCAGGATTGCCGGCAGCTGGTCTTTGGGAAGAGTGATGAGTAGAGGAAGGAAGAATTTTGAGGTGCTTGATACAAAAGGCCTAGACTGTTTTCAAGAGACTCTTGGTAGAAATATGGATGCTAGAGGTACTTCTGATGAGGACTTAGAAGAAATGATGACTGTATCATTGCAAACTGTAAGAAAGGGGGCCCTTGTTTTAAAGTGTCAGAGAACTTGAAAAAATTGTGTCCTGATGTTGGATGAAGGCAGAATTTGAAAATGATGAGCTTGGATATTTTGCTGAGGAGATTTCCAAAATAAATGTAGAAAGTGCTGCCCAGTTTCTCCTTGCAGCTTTTAGTAAAATGCAAGAGGAAAGGGATAAGCTGAGAATTGAACTCCTAGGCACAAAGAAAGCAGAAATTGATGGTCTGGAAAATTCTGAGCTTCTTGAAAATGAGTCCCCATAGAACAGTGCTCCATGTGAAGGTTCAACAGAACAGGGCACCAGCCAGCCATTTCAGTGCAAGTCAGGATTGGAAATGCAGTTATCCAGAAAGGATTTGTAGAAGGTTCTTTTGTTTGATGGTTTGGATCCCTGTGTACCACTTGCAAAACCAACAAATATTTTGTGTGATCTGTATGTACTAAAAGGGACAGAAAAGGCACATATTGAAGGAAAAATCGCTTCGAGGGCAGGACCATGGAAGCTGAGGCCTAAATTGAAGACATCTTCTTGGGCCAAGAGTAGATCGACCCAGGTGTGTAGAAAGGGTGAGTATGCCCTGTTATTTGGAGAGGGTAGACCTTCTGCCCATTTTTCAGGAAGAGTGTTACTACCCCTTTTTTATCAGATGTCTGGGGGTTTAAGGAGAGTCTGGTTACCCCCCTGTGCTTGATGAGGGTGGAACCACAAGTTTGTCTACCACCCTGATGGTTGACAAGGGTGGAGCCAAGAGCCTGGCTGTCATCCCAGTGTATGAAGATGTTGGAGCCTTTGTCCCAGCGTTCAGGGATCAACATAATGTCCTCCAAGGTCATCAATGTGGTCATATGCTTTATGACTTCATTTCTTATTAAGCTGCATAATATTCTATCATGTGAATACACCACAGTTTATCCATTCATCAGTTGATGGACACTTGGGTTGTTTTCAACTTTTGGCAATCATGAATAACACCACTATGATAGTGTGCAGATATCTGTTTTTGTCACTACTCTCTGTTCTTCTGGGTATATACCCAGTAGTAGTATTGCAGGGTCACGTGGCAAATCTTTATTCAACTTCTTTAGGAACTGCCAAACAGGCCTCTGCAATGGCTATACCATTCTACATCCCCACCAACAGTGAATAAGTGTTCCTATTACTCCACATCCTCTCCAACACTTATAGTTCTCTATGTTTTTAATAGTGGCCATTTCTGATAGGTGTGAAATGATAATTCATTGTAGTTTTGATTTGAATTTCCCTAATCATTAGATATTGAACATTGTTTCATGTGCTTTTTGCCATTTGTATTTCTTCTTCGGACAAATGTCTATTCAGGACTTTTGCCCATTTTTTAATCGAGTCATTTGTCTTTTTATTGTTGAGTTGTAGCATCTATTTATATATCATGGATATTAAACTCTTATAGGGTATGTGATTTCCAAATATTTTCTCCCATTGAGTAGGCTGCCTTTTCACCCTTTTGACAAAGTCCTTTGAGGTGCAAAAGTGTTTAATTTTGAGGAGGTTCCATTTATTTTTTCTTTCGTTGCTCGTGCTTTGAGTGTAAGATCCAAGAAATCATCACCTACTACAAGATCTTGAAATTGGTTCCCTGTATTTTCTTCTAGTAGTTCTTTGGTCCTGGCTTTTATATTTAGGTCTTTGATCTATTTTGAGTTGATTCTTGTATACAAGTCTTGTATACGGAGTGAGATAGGTATTCTCTTGCATTCCTTTGGTTATAGATATCCAGTTCTCCCAGGTCTAGTATTTATTGAAGAGACTGGTTTTGTCTGTTAAGGTAGACTTTTGGGTAGGTTTGTCAAAAACCAGTTGGCCGTAGAGGTGAGGGTTTATTTCTGGATTCAATTTTATTTTAGTGATCAATATGTCTGTCTTTATGCCAGTACCATGCTGTTTTGACCACTGTAGCTCTGTAATATGTTTAAAGGTCAGGCAGTGAAAGTCCTCTCACATCGCTCTTCTTTTTAGGATGCTTTTGAATATTTTGTCAACTTTCCCTCCCAAATAAATTTGATAGTTGCCTTTTCTACATCTTTAAAGTAGACTGTTGGAAAATTTTTATTAGTATTGCATTGAATCTATAAATCTTTTGGGTAGGATTGACAGTTCAAAATATTAATCTTCCAATCCATGAACTTGGAGTGTCTTTGCTTTTGTTTAGGTCTTCTTTGATATCTTTTAGCATTGTTCTGTAGTTTTCTGAATATAGGTCTGGTACATCTTTCATTAAATTGATTTCCAGTTTCATTCTATTATGATCTGAGAAGGTGCTTTGTATAATTTCAGTCTTTTTATATTTATTGAGACCTACCTTGTGATCCAACATGTGGTCTGTCTGGAGAAGGATCATGAGCACTTGAGAAGAATGTATAACCCACTTATTTGGGATGGAGCATTCTGTATTTGTCTGTTAGGTCTAGCTCGTTTATCAGATTGTTCAAGTTCTCTGATTCCTTGTTGATCTTAGTCTAGTTGTTCTAATGAGGTGAGCTGTGTTTTGAAGTCTCCAGTTGTTATTGTAGAGATGTCTATTTCTCCTTTCTTTTTTTTTTTTAGGAGGTACCAAGAATTGAACCTGAGGCTTTGTACATGGGAAGCAGATGCTCAAACCACTGAGCTACACCTGCTCCCACTCCCTTCAGTTTTGCCAGTGTTTGCCTCATGTATTTTGGTGCACTCTGGTTAGATGCATAGACATTTATGACTTATTTCTTTCTGGTAGATTTCCCTTTTATTACTATATAGTGGCCTTCTGTATCTCTCTTAACTTTTGCATTTTAAGTCTGTTTTGTCTGATGTTAGTATAGTTACCCCTGCTCTTTTATGGTTACTGTTTGCTTAGAGTATCTTTTTCCAACCTTTCACTTTCAGCCAATTTGTATCCCTGGATTGAAGGTGAGTATCTTGTAGGCAGCATATGGATGGCTCATGTTTTTTTTACCCATCTGTCAGCATATATCTTTTGATGGGGTGTTTAATCCATTTACATTCATTGATATTACTGAAAATGCATTATTTACTTCCACCATTTTATTCTTTAGCTTTCATATGTCATATCTAATTTTTGTTAGTTTTTTTACTCTTTTGGCTATCCTTTCTGCTAGTCTTGCCTTCTGTACTCTCCTCCAAGCCGCTCTCTCCTGTCTTTTTATTTCAGGCTGTAAGGCTCCCTTTAATACTCCCTGGAAAGGCAAATTCTTCTTTACAAACTCTGTAAGTTTTTGTTTATTTGTGAGTATTTAAACTTGCCTTCATATTTAAAGGACAGTTTTGCTGGATAAAGAGTTCTTGGTTGGCAATTCTTTTTCAGTATCCTTTTTTTTTTTTTTTTAAAGATTTTATTTATTTATTCATTTATCCCCCCCTTGCTGCTTGTGCTCGCTGGGTCAGCTAACCACGCCGTGCGGGCGGGCTTGCCTTCACCAGGAGGCCCCGGGAACCGAACCCGGGGCCTCCCACATGGTAAACGGGAGCCCTACTGATTGAGCCACAGCCGCTTCCCTCAGTATCCTAATTGTATCATACCACTGTCTTCTCATCTCCATGCTTTCTTATGAGAAATGGGCATCCCTTGTATGTGATCATTTACTTCTCCCTTTGCTGCTTTCATAATTTTCTCTTTATCTTTGACGTTTGACATTCTGAGTAGGTTTTTTTCTTGGAGTAGGTCTATTCAGATTTATTCTGATTGGGGTATGTTGTACTTCTTGGGCATGTAAAATCATGTCTTTCTTGAGAGTTGGGAAATTTTCAGCCATTATTTCCTCAAATTCTCTTTCTGCCCCCTTTCCTTTCTCTTCTCTTTCTGGAACTCCCATTACATGTATGTTGTGCTTCATGTCTTTGAACCCCAGCTCAGGTTTTTTTTCCATTCTTTTCTCTCTCTGTTCTCTCTCTTCAATTTCAGTTTTTCTGTCTTCTGCATCACTTATTCTTTCTTCTATTATTTCATGTCTGCTGTTGTATACCTCTAATGTTTTTTTTTAATCTCACCTATTGTGTCTTTCATTCCCATAAGATTTGTTATTTTGCTGTTCAGGTTTTCAGATTCTTCTTTGGGCTTACTCAGTGTCTTTTTGTTATTCTTTATCTCTTTAGCCATACTGTCTTTCAACTCAATGATTTGATTTAGGAGATTTATGTGAACCTCATTGATTAGTTGTCTCCAATCCTGCATCTCATTTTTTATATTTTTTAGTCATTTTTCTTTCTGTGTTTTGTTTTGGATAGATTCTATTCCTATGTCTTGAAGTTCATGAATCTTTTCTTCTGCAGCATCTAATATATTAATCCTATGCAATATATATTTTTTTCATTTCAGCTGTTGTATTTTTCTTCTCTAGAAGTTTGTTTGGGTTCTTTTTAACATTCTTATGCTTTCCTCCACCCTGAAAACATTAAATATAGTCATATAACTTTTTTTGAAAGTGCAAATCCTGTATTTGGATCCACATCTGTTTGAGTGCTCTGTCAGTGGTCAGCAACCTATGGCCAGTGGGCCAAAACTGACTTGCTGTGGTCATTTCTGGGCCCTTTATTCCATTTTGTCTGGCTGTTTTCATGCAAAGGCAGGGTTAAGTAGTTTTATCAGAGACTTATGACCTGGAAAGCCAAAAATATTTACTATTTGGCCCTTTAAATAAAAGCTTGCCTATCCAAGTTTTGGTTGCATTATTATTTATAAAAGCTAAAGTGTCAGTCCTCATGTGACATTTTCTAATATTATCCTTTAGTGAACACCAAAAGCATAATATTCATTTCTATTTTTATAAAGGCAATTCCTATCTATAAAGGCAGTGGGGACTATAGACAAAGTTCATATGGTCCAGGTATAAAGCTGTGCAGTTATTTCACTTGGTAGATATAAAATTTGAAAAATCTCAAGTAGTAGAATAGTTAGCACACTCCTTAGCCCAGTGGTTCTTAAATTTTAGCAAGTATTAGAATCCTCTGAAAAGCTTATTAAAACAAATTAAAGGACCCCATACCCACAGTTTCTGATTCAGTAAGTTGAGGTGGGAACTGACAATGTGCATTTCTAACAAGTTCCAAGGTGATGCTGTTACTCCTGGTCCTTGAATCACACTTCAGATAAGCTTTTAGCAGAAACTCCTGGTGGACAATCACAGTTGTGTTGTCCAATAGCTTAACAGCTTATTGAGGTACAATTTGCATGCCATAAAATTTACCCTCCTTAAATGTACAGTTTGATGAGTTTTAATAAATTTATGTAGTTGTATACCAGTACCACAATCCAATTTTAGAACAAGTCTGTCATCCTAAAAAGTTCCCTGTTGCCCATTTGCAATCACTCCCATCTCCCACCTTCAGCTTTAGGCAACCACTGATCTGTTTTCTGTCTCTATGATGTTGTGTTTCCTAGAAATTTCATATGAATGGAATCATGTGATATATAGTCATGTGTCTGGCTTTCACTTAGTATAAAAGGCCCATCCATGTTGTTGGATGTATCAGTACTTTACTCCTTTTTATTGCTACATGGTACTCCATAATACAGTTATACCACCTTTTGTTTATGCATTCAGTAGTTGATGGAGATTTGGATTGTTTCCAGTTTGGGCCATTTTGAATAATGCTTTTATGAACCTTCATGTACAAGAGATGGTCTGTGATTTTGTTACAGAAAAAATTGTAATATCTCAAAGATAAATCAATCCCAGGCTTGTGGTTGATAAAAATAAATGAACTTTGGGAAGCGGCTGTGGCTCAATCAGTAGGGCTCCCGTTTACCATATGGGAGGCCCTGGGTTCGGTTCCCGGGGCCTCCTGGTGAAGGCAAGCCCGCCCGCACGGCGTGGTTAGCTGACCCAGCGAGCACAAGCAGCAAGGGGGGGATAAATGAATAAATAAATAAAATCTTTAAAAATAAATAAATAAATAAATGAGTGAACTTTAATATATTCTAGTTCCCTAATTATTTTTATTTCTAATAACAATATTTTATAAGTACTGTAAATTTTTTATGCTTACATTGTATTAACTATTTTTTAGAGTTTTATGTCAAGATATTGTAAATTGGTATATCGTATGCTATAATAATTTTGTAAAATTTTTCTTTTGAGATAACTAAAGCTCTCTATTGATCTTAGTCTTCTCAAGATCTTTTTTTATGGATAAAATTCACACTGACATAAACCTGGAATAAAATAAATGTAAAACTGAAATAAAATATAATTTTTTAAATGGAAGTTTTCAAATATAAGCTAAAGATAATTGTTTAATGAATCACCATATACCCATCTCTCCTAGCTTCAACAGTTCATAGTTTGACAATCTTTTTTCACCTGTATCATACCTCCCCATCTCTTTTATATTTTATATTGAATCATAAACACTACCATTTCCTCTGTAAATAATTCATTATATATTGCAAGCTGGTAAAGACTTACAAAAATATGTGTATGTATAAATCTCCACATTACCATTATGTTACATAATAAAATTAATAATAATTCCTCAATGTCATCTACTCCCCAGTTTACATGGTAGTCTGAATATAACTTTTTCAAATTGGTGGTTTGAATCAAGACTAAAATGAGGTCCATACATTGCATTTGATTGATAAGACCATTAAGTCTCTCTTAATCTATCATTATTCCTCTTTCCCCTTTTTTCTACTTGCCAGTGATTTGTTGAAGAAAATGTTTAATTTGCCTTAGTATTTCTTATGTTCTGGATTTACCTGATTTTATCTCCTTCTTATCGTTTAACATGTCCTTCTATTTCCTGTATTTCTTATGAACTGATATTTGGATAAAAAGGATTGATTATACTCAGGACGTTGTTTTTTTTTCTTGAGGCAAGAATATTTCTCAGGTGGTGTTAAGTACTTCCTATTGCATCACATAATGTCTGTCAGTCTCAATTTTACTTGTTTTAGTTGTTCATGGATTCAGATGTCAACCTGATCCATTCATTATAAAGTTTCCCTTCCCAACTTTTTACCAAATGGATTTAGCAGCCATTGATGAATCCTCCCTTGAACCTTATTTCAATTGGGTTGCAAAATAATATTTTCTATTTCTTACCTAGAATTCTTTATGAAGAACAGTGATCTTTCATCAACTCTTCGGTTACACTGAAATTCAGTTTGTATAGGAAAAGTAGAAGAAATGCTTATTTCTTTTTATTCAGTTTATCAATTTTCAGAATATTGAATTGATGGCCTAGTAACCTCTAAATGTGATTGAGGTTTTTGTTTTGTTTTGAGTATTATCAACTTATTAGTCTTATTTATTTGATGTGTTTAATCCATTTCAGTCATTGCTTTTAAAGTGCTTCTGTTTTGATTGGTGGAATCCTTAAGTTTGCTCCTGTGTCCTTATGACCTAATGCTATATTTATTTATTCTTTCATTTATATTATTCATTGATTTCTAGCTCAAGATCTCCCAGGCTCATATATATACATTTTCTGCTCCATACTTTATTCCTTTGAGGAGACCTGATTAATGGGAAATGGAATTATTTAGAGACCATAATCTGGGTGCTAAGAGAGCTTATTGTTTCTGGGTTGTTATAACTCATAGGTCTTTGAATATTTCTTTTACAAAAGCCACAGAATTTAACTTATTTTCAGTGTATGCCCATATTTTTATCATTAAAATTCTGTATATTTTTGGTAAAAGGAATAAAACAGCATTAACACAATTCAAACATGTTTAGTATTCATTTGGTGGAGATATACTTTCTCCTAGACACTATGCTAGGCACTGATATACAAATTAGATTGTGACCTTTGCTCTCAAATAAGCAATGGTACTTGCTCTTGGCATTTAATGGCATGTTATGTAAGATAATAATTAAATTCTAATTTAATAAATAAATGAAGCAAATGGATGAGGTGGCACACAAAAACAATTAACTCTGTTGGCAGGAGGTATTTAAGAAATGCTTCACTTGCCCAGGGAAGGTAACATCTGTGCTGGGTATTAAAGTAAGGATATAAGTTCAACTGGCTATACAAAAGGTGAGACATAAGGGGAGTTTCATACAAAGGAAGGGCATATAAAAAGATATGGAGCCATGAAACAGGAGCAACAGACAGTTTGGTTTTATTTGGAGCATCAAGATTAAAGTGGGGAATGACAGAAGATGAGGCAAAGTCAGGGAAGTCTTATAGGCAATAATAAAGAACATAGACTACTTCTAGGAGCAAAGGGGAACAACTAAAGAATTTTAAGTAGAAATATGAAATGAAATTTGCTCTTCAGAATAATGATCCTGGCAACAGTGATGAAAATGGATTAAGAGGGGAAATGGCAAGGCTAGTTAATAGAGTGGGTAAGTTCACTTTTTAAAAAACACTTTTTATTTTAAAACAATGCAAAACCTGTACAGAGATCTCCAATATATCCCCCACCCAGAAACCCAGATCCACCAAATTTTAACATTTTGCCATATTTGCTATATCATTTTATAGATCCACTGTCAATCCACCTATCATCCATCCATCCATCCTTTCTTTGTTTTTTTTCTTTTCTTTTCTTTCCTTTCCTTTTCTTTCCTTCCTTCCTCCCTTCCTCCCTTCCCTTCCCTTTTCCTTCCCTTTTCCTTCCCTTTTCCTTCCCTTTTCCTTCCCTTCCCTTTCCTTTCTCTCTCTCTCTCTCTCTCTCTCTCTCTCTCTCTCTCTCTTTCTTTAAACATTTGTGGGTAGGCTATATACATTATGTACCTTAAAAACTTAATACTTCCATGTACATTTTCTGAAAACAAAGATACCACTTATGTAACCCCCTTACTTACAGTTATCAAATTCAAACAATTTAACATTGATATAAAACAGTCTATGTTTCAGTTTTTTCATATATTCCAATAATGTCCTTGAGGGCCTTCTCTTCTCCCTTGCTAGATCCCATCCAGGTTTAATGTATTTTCTTCAGTTGTAATTCTATCTTTAGTTGCTCTTGTTTTTTTTTTTTTTTTTTCAATTTTGGAAACATATATATAACATAAACTTCCCCATCTCAACCACTCCCAAGCATACCATTCAGTGACATTAATCACATTCACAATGTTGTGCTCCCTCACCACCATCCATTATCATAACTTTCTCATCACACCACTGAAGTTCACTTTTGACTTTGCAAACTTGAATAGTGCTTGACATATAGTAGGCACTCAATAATGTTTCTTGAATGACTCAAAAGAAATTAATAATTCTAAAGAAAAACCATATAGAAGTAGAACCTGTATTTTTTTTTTTCCACATAGTTAATACTTGGTTTATTTGCTGACTTATTTAGTATTTACCCCATAAGATTTTCATGAACAAATGAATAAATAAAACAACCTGATAGAAAAACAGTCAAAGGATATGAATGGCAAGCACAGGTAAGAGGAAATCCTAATAGTTACTGCACATATGAAATTATGGTCAACTTCACTAGTAACTAAGGAAATACAATACCATTTAAATCTCATGAGCTGGAAAAATACTTACAAAAGTCTGAACAAAAACCCAGCCTGCACTTGGAGGTGATATAGTTGAAGCTCTCATGCTGCTGGTGGGAGTGTAAGTTAGTGAACTCACTGTTGAAAGCAGTTTGGCAATCAGTATTCAGTAAGTCAGAAGATGCATCTATCATTTGACTCAGCACTTCCTCGCAGATTTAAACTCTAGAGAAACAGGCACACCTGCACAATGAGACATGTTCAACAAAGTTCAATGTAGCATTGTTGATAATGGCAAAAAGTTGGAAATAACATAAATGTTCATCTGCAAGAAATCCCTAAATAAATATTGATGTTTACATAACAGCATACTGTTCAGCAGTGAAAATGAACAAACTGGAACTATACAAATGAAATATGAATAGAAGTCACAAATTACTGACAGAAGAAAACTTACAAATGAACTTATATAAAGTTTTAAAATTATGCAAAATAATATTACATGTATATAGTAATAGATTTAAAATGCCTGTTTATCTCTGAGGAGGGAAAATGGGAGAGAATGGTTATTATATAGGATATACTGTGGGCTTCAGCTTATCATTCCTTTAAAAAAGGTAAGAAACAAATATAGCAAAATTAAAATTTAGTAAAGCTAGTTAATGGGTAAACAAGTGTTATTTTTTATTCTTATATATTTGAAATGTTTCTAACAAAAAATCTTTTGAGCTTTGAGAATTTCAGAATTATCGTTGTTCTCTAAGTAAAATATTTTCCTAGCATCTCAGTAATTTTTACAGCTTTTTATTTTGCAGATTTGACTGATGAATTAGTTCAAAAGCTGTTTGATGTTTCAGAAATATCTTCAGCAACAATGGCACGTTCATTGCCCACAGCAGTTCCAGAGTCTCCTAGAATTCATCCTTCAAAGACCCCCAAAACACCTCGAACCCCCCGGTTACAAGATCCTAACAAAACACCAAGATTTTATCCTGTTGTTAAAGAACCAAAAGCCATTGATGTAAAGGTACACAAAACAACCAGTAACACAAAGCCTGCATTTTAACATTTTAGAGTGGGACTTTTCCATTTTTATCACTTAAGAAATGTATATTTTAGATTGTAAAAAGTAATTTAAAATTGTGTTTTACCATAGTGATGTTTTCTCAGATTAAAAAATAACTTCTTTACAAAGAAGATGATTAGAAGATGTAATGAAGAATCAAACTAAGTTGCATTTTCTTTAATCCTTGTATTACAAACCTAGCGATTTGTTTGTTAGTTTTGTAACCTGTATGTGAGATGTTTGAGTTTTGTGACTTCATATGATTTCACAATGTGTCATCCACAGTATGAAAATGTTTTAGTTGGTTTACAGCCAGAGGGTTTTAATTTACTTGTGAAGTTCACACTACTGAAAGTAATTGCAATGTTTGACGACTTTTTTTTTAGAGTCCAAGAAAGAGAAAAACTCGGCATAGTACAAATCCCCCTCTAGAGTGTCATGTTGGTTGGGTAATGGATTCCAGAGATCACGGGCCAAGAGCATCCTCTGTCAGGTACCGTATTTGTCACACATTGTTTTGTTCTTGACTTGCAGTTTGTTGAAAACAGTTACTAATTAGGTGCCTGGGAATATTTACAATTAATATGTTACCAAATTATAGAAAAAGGAATAAAATAAAATGATGCCAAAGAAGGGGAAATAAGAGGAAAAGTTTTACAAGTATATTAACAAAGTAATTTATTAGATTCCCCCCCCCCCCCCATTTAAACTGGTTTCTGTAGGTGAGTACTTCTGAATTTATGAACTATTTAGGTTTATGAAAGTTATTATCTTTGGAAAGATCCCATAGTACCTTATTCTTAGTAGATTCTTAATAGACATTTATTGAATGAATTAATTTCCTAAGCAATCTGCTCAAACTAAAGAATATGAAAACAAAGCACATTATTTTGGATCTTTTCCTTTTTTGAGAAAAAAATCAATTTAGATTTGCTGATTATTTATTAGCAGTAAGTTTTTATCTTTTATCTTTAAAAAGACTTACATCTGCTCCCCCAAGAGTATTTTTTTATGGGAGCAGTGTATTTAGAGATGAACAGATAAAGGTGAAAATGTCTTAGTGTTTGACCAATAAAAAGCAAATTATCTGATTAATTCATAGTTCAAACATGTAGGTAAGAAAATCTTCATAAGAGTCATGTCTTTTCACATTATATCTTTTCTTGTTAATAATAAATCTGTATAGTGATTTATTCATATTCACCACCACTTCGCCATCTCCCACAAGTTAAATGTTTCTGGAAGACAGGGACTTGTGTTAGGCACTTTTCTAGACACTGAGAATATAGCAGGGAACAAGACAGATAACAATCCCTACCTGTGGCAGTTTGATATTATTTATGAATCCCAAAAATAAATATTGGATTATGTTTGTAAAGTAGTCTGTTCCTCTGGGCATATTAGATTGTATTAGATTCAGAGGTTTCACTTTTACTTGATTAAATTAAGATTGGGGCTTTGATTCAGCCACATCAGTAGGATGTTGAGTCCCTGCCCCCTTGGTGGGCGGACACTGACACAGAAGTAAATGCACAGAGAAGCAGATACAGAGGAAGAGAGACAGCTCATTAGACAGGATCCTGTGGCCCTAGAAAGATTGATGAGACTTCTAGTCTACAGCTGAGCCTGGAAAGAAACGAGCCCCAGGAAGAGAAACAAGCCTTGATGCTAGCCTACAGCTGATAGCAGAAGCTGGGCCCCCAGAGCCTTAAGAGGGAAGAAGGAAGGCTGAACCCTCGCAGACAACGCCCACCATCTTGCGTCAACACGTGGCAACAGACTCTGGGTGAGAAAGTACCTCTTATGGTACCTTGAGTTGGACTCTTCAGCGCCTTGTGACCATAAACTTCTGCCCCAAGTAAATACCCTTTATAAAAGCCAACAGATTTCTGGTATTTTGCATCAGACTCCTTTGGCTAACTAATACACTACCTTTCTGGAGCTTTATTCACAGATGACAGACATGTAATTAGAATAATGATTGATGAATTTAATGGCAGGAAGAATAGATTGCTGGGAAGTTTATAGCAGTAAAATCTAAGTTAGTCAAGTGATTCAAGGACGACCTCCCTAAAGAGAAGTACAGTTTTAGCCAAGACTTAGGGCTAACCTTAGTTTTCTGGTTTGAGGAACTGGTGGTGCCATTAATTGAGTGAGCACTGGAGGGACTAGCGCATTTGGAAGTGGAGATTATAAATTCAAGTAGACATGTTGACTTTTTGAGATGAATGTGAAGGATACAGGTGATTGTATCCATAATGTAATTGCATTTATGGGTCTACAATTGAACAGTGAGAGATGTCTGGCCTAGAAATAAGAGTTTGGCAGTGGATGACTGACTCTTCTAAGGAGAGAGTGTAGAGTGAGAAGAGCAGAGGTCCTAGGAGAAAGCCTTTCAGAACACCAGCCTTGAAGACAGGGTAATGGAAAGAGGAGCCTGAAAAGAAAATGAAAAAAATATTTTGAAAGTGATAAGTAATCTATGTTGATGGTAAGTGCCTTCATTCTAAAACTCTGGATTCAAAGTCTGTTGTATGATCGTACCAATAGCTGGACCACCTGTAAGTCTGGTTCTGTTTATTATCTTTCTCTTTTAAAAAATTTTTGTTGTGGTAACATGTATAGAACATAAAATTTGCCATTTTTTACCATTTTTAAGTGTATAATTCAGTGACATTAATTATATTCACTATGTTGTTCCACCAACATTGCCATCCATTACCAAAACCTTTTCATCAGCCTAAAGAGAAATTCTGTACCTATTAAGTATTAACTCCCCATTCCCCCTGGCCCCTTGTAACCTCTAATCCATTTTTTGTCTTTATGAATTTGCTTACTCTAGATACTTATTCTTAGAATTTGCTGATTCTAAGTGGAATCCAATAATATTTGTCCTATTGTGAATGGCTTCTTTCAATTAGCATTAACATTTTCAAGATTTATCCATGTTGTAGCATGTATGAGAACTTTGTTCCTTTTTACCACTGTGTGGCAGTTTGAGATTATTTTATGAATCCCAAAAAGAAGGATTATGTTTATAAACTGATCTATTCCTCTGGGTGTAATACCCTTTGATTGAATTAAACTCAGCTGAGGTTTATTTGATTGGATTACCTATTAAGGTTGAGTTAGGGCTTTTTTGGTTTGACTACATCAGTGGGCATGACTCAGCTTGAGTCCCCATCCCCTTACTGGGTCTGATATAAATGGACACTCACTCAAGAAGACACACAGGAGAGAGAGCTCTGTCATTTTTTGATCCTGCCATGTGACAGAAAGGAGACATTCAAACAGCTAAAGTCTAGGGGAGTGATGGGACCATTTGCCTGATAGTTTACAGCTGACCTTAGGAAGAGAGTTGAGACTGATATGGGAAGCCCTGAGAGACAAGCCCTCTCCCAGCCTTCAGCTGGGAGATCATGAAGAAGCTGGGCCCACAGAGCCTCAAAAGGAAGATGAAGCCAGAGGGAAAGGCTGGAACTTGGCAGAGATTGCCTGCCACCTTGCTTCAACACGTGGCAGCTGAGTTTGGTGAGAAAGTACCTTTTATGGTACCTTGAGTTGGACTTTTCACAGTCTTGGGACTTTAAGCTTTTACCCCAAATAAATACCTTTTATAAAAGCCAACAAATTTCTGGTGCTTTGATAGGCATTCCTTTGGCAGACTAATACACACTGAATAATATTCCATTGTATGGCTGTACCACATTTTATTTATCCATTATCTGTTGGTGGACACTTGGGTTGTTTCTACCTTTTGGCTATTGTGAATAGTGCTGCTATGAATATTGGCATACAAGTATTTGCTTGAGTCCTTGTTTTAAATTCTTTTGGGTATATACCCAAATGGGGAATTTCCAGGTCATATGGTAATAGTATATTTAACTTTTTAGGAGCTACCAACCTGTTTTGCATAGCAGTTATACCATTTTACATTCCCACCAGCAACGCACAAGGTTTTCAGTTTCTCTATTTGTATTATCTCTTAATTAAGGGTTTTTTTTTTTTCTCTTTTTTTGTATCTTATAAATTCTGATTGAATTCTAGTTTCTTGTTCCTAGATTTCTTTTATTGCACCTGTCTTGCCAACTTTCATACCTAGTAAACCCAGCTCTATTTCTATTATGTTTGTTTCTAATCAACTGATTATATTAATACTAATCAGTCCTGGACTGATTAGGATTAATATAGATTTATGTTCTCTAGTTCTCTCTGCAATTCTTTATTAATCTCCCCAGTGTTCTTATCTTAATTTCTAATTGACTGCCTCACAGAGGGGGATGCTCCCAAACCTATCTGCATGCCTTGTTTCTCAGCGGTAACTTTTCTGAAAATTTTTAAAATATCCAATATACATTTTTTGTTTCTCTCCATCTGGATTAAAGAATTCTTTATCTCCACATTCCCATATCTCACACTGCCCTTTCTTTCTTTCTTTTTTTTTTTTTTTTTTCTTCTTTTTACCGAGAGGTTCTGGGGATCGAACCCAGGTCCAGGTCCCTCTATATGGGAGATGGACTCCCAACCATTTGAGCCACATCCATCTCCCTGCCCTTTCTTTTGAAAGCTGTTTCCTCCTTTTGTGTGTGTGGTTTTTTGTTGTTTTTGTTTTTGTTTTGTTTTGTTTTGTTTTGTTTTTTGGTCTACTTTTGCCTTTAGTTCAAACACCAAATGTTTGAATACTGAATTAATAGAAGCCTCTGGTACAGATCCTGTAGGAATGTGCAATCTATTGAGGAGATACATAAGCAAACAGATTTACAAGAACATTTAGGATCTTACTCCTGCTGTGAACTCATCTGTCTCTTGGATTTTGAATCTCTCTTACTACTAATTCTTCTTTGGTCTACAGGTCTCTCCTACCTTACCAAAAAAATCCTTAATTATATTCACTATGTTATGCCATCAACATTGCCATCCATTACCAAAACCTTTTCATCAGCCTAAAGAGAAATTCTGTACCCATTAAGTATTAACTCCCCATTCCCCCTGGCCCCTTGTAACCTCTAATCCATTTTTTGTCTTTATGAATTTGCTTACTCTAGATACTTATTCTTAGAATTTGCTGATTCTAAGTGGAATCCAATAATATTTGTCCTATTGTGAATGGCTTCTTTCAATTAGCATTAACATTTTCAAGATTTATCCATGTTGTAGCATGTATGAGAACTTTGTTTCTTTTTACCACTGTGTGGTAGTTTGAGATTATTTTATGAATCCCAAAAAGAAGGATTATGTTTATAAACTGATCTATTCCTCTGGGTATAATACCCTTTGAACCTGTTTATCCATCAGAGTACTCTTATATTTCTTTTTTTCACCTCTCAACTTCTCAAAAGAATAGTGTTCTTTCCCTGCCTCTACTTCTGCATCTTCTAGTTTGACTTCCTCATTATTCTAATGAAACTCCTTAGCCTCAAAGACTTCCTAAAATCATCATATATAATTTCTATTTGTTAGTCCTTATTCTGCTCACCTCTGCTTTCTTCTGCAGGCTCTTTGTGATAAGTGTGTCAGTAGAGGTATATTCATTGTAATGAAATTATTTAATACTAGCTCACATTTGTTAGGTTCTTTCAAGGCACCATTCTAAATATTTTAAATGCATAATTTATGTGTTTATGTCTTCTTAAAACTGTAAGTTCTTGAATGGCAGAACCACAGTGCCTGGCATAGTTGGCACTCAGTAAATGACCACATGAGTGAAACTACCTATTCTATGTAGAGGGTGTCATGTAACTGTGTGTGAACAAATGGTCTTAAGTATAGAAACTACTCTGTATAACTTAATGTCTCTAATTGTACCTTAGTTTATGTTGGAGTTATAAATATACACTGATTCTTTAGCTTAAATGGTTCCTAATGGTCCTAATGGAGTTATTTCAAATCAGGTTTATGCTTTACCAAGAGAATTACACATTTTAACTGGTTTTGCTTGATAAGAGAAGTGATAATTAGCCTAGGAAATCCAGGTGTCTATTACAAATTAGCCACATAGGAAAAAGGGTTGTATCCTGCAGTTTTGTGATTAAGTATTCCACTGCTTACTGGTAGATAGGTGGGTTAATCTTTTATTCATTCGTCCACAGATTTTTGCTGAGTATATACTACGTGAAAAGCTCTTTACTTGGCAGAATGACTTATTATGATATAAAAGGCATATTTTATGTCTTTATTGAGTATCTTGCTACTTTGCGGAACTCGTTTATTAGCGCAAGTATCTTTGTTGTAGACATTTCAGAATTTTCTAAATATAGAATCAAGTCATCCACAAATAGAGTTTTACTTCCTCTTTTCCTATTTGGATGCCCTTTTTTTTTTCCTTGTCTAATTGTTCTATTTAGAACTTCTAGCACAATGTTGAATGACAATGGTGACAGGGGGCATCCTTGTCTTTTTCCTGATCTTAGAGAGAGCGCTTTCAATCTCTGCCCATTGAGTATGATGTTCTCTGTGGGTTTTTCATATATGCTCTTTATCATATTGAGGAATTTTCCTTCTATTTCTGTCTTTTGAAGTGTTTGTATCAAGAAAGGATGCTGGGGGGTGTCGGATGTGGCTCAACTGGTTGGGCGTCCGTCTCCCATATGGAAGGACCCGGGTTCGTTCCCCGGGACCTCCCGGAAAAAAAAAAAAAAAAAGAAAGGATGCTGGATTTTGTCGAATGCCTCTTCTGCATCGATCGAGATATCATCTGTTTTTTTCCCTTTAATTTGTTAATGTGGTGTTTTATGTTAATTGATTTTCTTATGTTGAGCCACCCTTGCATAACAGGAATAAATCCCACTTGGTCACAGTATATAAGGTTTTGATATACTGCTGGATTCTATTTGCAAGTATTTTGTTGAGAATTTTGGCATCTATGTTCATTAGAGAGATTGGTCTGTAATTTTCTTTTCTTGTAGAATCTTTATTTGGTATTAGGGTGGTATTAGGGTGGTGTTGGCTTCATAAAATGTGTTGGGTAATTTTCCCTCCTCTTCAATTTTTTGGAAGAGTTTAAACAGTATTGATATTAATTCTTTTCGAAATGCTTGGTGTAGAAGTCACTTGTGAAGCCATGTGGTCCTGGACTTTTCTTTGCTGGGAGATTTTTGATGACTGATTCAATCTCTTTTAATGTGATTGGTTCGTTAAGTTCTTGTATTTCTTGGAGCATCAGTGCAGGTTGTTTTTGCATTTCTAGGAATTTGTCCATTTCATCTAGGTTATCTAGTTTGTTGGCATATAGTTTCTCATAGTATCTTGTTATGATCTTTTTTATTTCTGTGGGGTCAGTTGTAACTTTCTTCCTTTCATTTTTCATTTTATTTATTCACGCCTTCTCTCTTTTCTTCTTTGTTAGTCTAGCTAAGGGTTTGTCAATTTTATTGATCTAGTCAAAGAATCAGCTTTTGGTTTTGTTGATTTTTCTATACTTTTTTCTTGTTCTCAATTTCATTTATTTCTGCTCTAATCTTTATTGTTTCTTTCCTTCTACTTACTTTGGGAATGGTTCGCTCTTTTTCTAATTGCTGTAGCTGCTCAGTTAGACGTTTGATTTTAGCTTTCTTCTTTTAAAATATAGGCATTTGGGTTTTTTTTTTTAAGATTTATTTATTTCTCCCCACCCCCTTGTTGTTTGCACTTGCTTTGTCTGTTTGTTGTGTGCTTGTCTTCTTTTTTTTTTTTTTTTAGGAGGCATCAGGAACCGAACTCGGGACCTCCCATGTGGGAGGGAGACGCCTAATTGCTTGAGCCACCCTCTGCTCCCTGCTTTTATTGTGTCTCTCATGATGTTTTCCTTCTTGTGTCTCTTGTTGTGTCAGCTTGCTGCGCCAGCCCGTTGCATCAGCTTGCTGTCTTGCTTGTCTTCTTTAGGAGGCACCAGGAACTGAATCCGGGACTTCTTATGTGGTAGGCAGGAGCTCAATTGCTCAAGCCACATCTGCTTCCCCGTTTGTTATAAACTTCCCTCTCAGCATTGCCTTCACTGTATCCCATAAGTTTTGATAAGTTGTGTTCTCGTTTTCATTCATATCAATATATTTCCTAATTTCTTCTGACTCGGTGATTATTTTAGAGTGTGTTATTCAGTCACCACATATTTGTGGTTTTACCTCTTTCCCATCTATTATTGATTTCCAGTTACATTTCATTATGATCTGAGAAGGTTCTTTGCATAATTTCAATATTTTTATATTTATTGAGAGCGGCATTGTGCCCTAACATGTGGGCTATCCTGGAGAAAGATCCATGGGCATTTGAATGTATGACCTGCTGAGTTTGGGTGCAACATTGTGTATTTGTCTGTTAGGTCTAGCTCATTTATCGTATTGTCCAACTTCTCTGTTTCCTTGTTGATCTTCTCTCTAGTTGTTCTGTCTAATGATGTGAGTGGTGTGTTTAAGTCTCCAACATTTATTGTAGAGATGTCTGTTTCTCCCTTCAGTTTTGCCAGAGTTTTCCTCATGTATTTTGGAGCATCCTGGTTTAGATGCATAGATATTTATGACTGTTATTTTTTCCTGGTGGATTATCTGTTTTATTAATATATAATGGCCTTCTATATCTTCTATAACATTTTTATATTTAATGTTTGTTTTATCTGATAATAGTATAGCTACTGTTTGTTGTTGTTGTTGTTGTTTTTGGTTACTCTTTGCGTGGAATATCTTTCACCAACCTTTCACTTTCAGCCAGTTTGTATCCCTGGGTTGGGTGAGTCTCTTGTAGGCAGCATATAGATGGCTCATGTTTTTTTATCCATTCTGTCAGCCTATATCTTTTGATTGGAGAGATAATCCATTCATATTCAATGATTTTACTGTAAATGCATTAGTTCCACCATTTTATTCTTTGGTTTTCATATGTCATGTCTTATTTGCTTCTGGTTATCCTTTCTGCTGGTCTTGCCTTCTGTATTCTCCTCCAAGCCTCTGTCTTCTGTCTTTTTCTTTCAGGCTGTAAGGCTCCCTTTAATATTTCCTGCAAGGTATATTCTTTTTAAGAATTTCTTAATTTCTGTTCATTTGTGAATATCTTAAACTTGCCTTCATATTTGAAGGACAGTTTTTTAGATAAAGAATTCTTTGCTGGCAGTTTTTCTCTTCCAGTATCCTAATTGTATCATATCACTGACTTCTCACCTCTATGATTTCTGATGAGAAATCCTCACTATCTTACTGGGCATCCCTTGTATGTGATAGTTTGTTTCTCCCTTGCTGCTCTCAGAATTTTCTCTTTATCTTTGATGTTTGACATTCTGAGTAGTACTTGTCTTAGAATAGGTCTATTCAGATTTCTTCTGATTGGGGTACGCTGTGCTTCTTGGACATGTAAGTTCTTTTATGAGATTTGGGAAATTTTCAGCCATTATTTCCTCAAATTCTCTTTCTGCACTTTTCCCTTCTCTTCTCTTTCTAGAACTCCCATGACATGTAGATTGTTGCATTTCATGTTATCATTCAACTCCCTGAGTCCTGCTCATTTTTTTCTATTTGTTTCTCTCTTTGTTCTTGTATTTCACCTGTTCTGTCTTCCATATCAATTATTCTTTCTTCTATCATTTTGAGTCTCTTGTTGTATGCCTCTAATGTTTGTTTTTTTTTAAGAAGGTACCAGGTATTGAACCCAGGACCTTGTACATGGGAAGGAGGCGCTGAACCACTGGAGCTATATCTGCTCTTCTCTAATGTTTTTTTTTTACCAGGAGGTCCCAGGGATTGAACTCAGGTCCCTCCATATGGCAGGCAGACACCCAACCATTTGAGCCACATCCGCCCCCCTAATGTGTTTTTGTTTTTGTTTTTGAGGTACCAGGGGCCAGGGATTGAACCTGGGACCTCATATGTGAGAAGCCGGCACTCAACCACTGAGCTACATTGGCTTCTCTAAGTTGGCTTTTCGTTTGTTTTGCTTGTTGTCCATCTTTATTTTTTCAGGAGGCACCAGGAACTGAACCCAGGACCTCTCGTGTGGGAGGCAGGTACTCAACCGTTTGAGCCACATCTGCTACCTCTAATGTGTTCTTTTTTTAAAGATTTATTTTTTTATCTCCTCCTCCCCCCTCCTCTTTTCTGCTTTCTGTGTCCGTTTGCTGTGTGTTCTTCTGTGTCATGCTTATCTTCTCTTTAGGCCGGCACCAGGAAACAATTCTGGGACCTTCTGGAGTGGGAGAGAGGTGCTCAATCTCTTTCGCCACTTCAGTTCCCTGGTCTTCTAAGTCTTTCATTGTCTCTCCTCTGTGTCTCTTTTTGTTGTGTCATCTTACTGCGCCAGCTCTCTGTGTTGGCCAGCACTCCCACGTGGGCCAGCACTCCTGCACAAGCCAGCACTCTGTGCAGACCAGCTTGCCTTCACCAGGAGGCCCTGGGAATCAAACCCTGGTCCTCCTATATGGTAGGTGGGAGCCCAATTGCTTGAGCCATATCCGCTTCCCTCTAATGTGTTTTTTATCTCACCTATCATGTCTTTCATTCCCATGAGCTCTGTTACTTTTCTATTAGGTTTTCAAATTCTTCTTTGTGTTTGCTCAGAGTCTTCTTGATGTCCTTTATCTTTTTAGCCATATTGTTTTTCAGCTCATTAATTTGATTTTGGAAATAGGTGTGCATCTCAGTGTTTAGATGTCTCAAATCCTGTGTCTTATCTAGGGCTTTGATATGTTCCTTTTCTTGGGCCATGTCTCATATTTTCTTTGTATGGCTTGTAATTTTTTTGCTGATGTCTAGGCATCTGATTAGGATGGTGAGTTTACTCAGATCCTCAACTTCTCTCTCTTTTGTGGGGATTTCGTGGCAGGAGATTGTGTGTTATCGCTATTCTTTGATTCTTGGTTTAACCTGATCTGGGTCTTTAGGATTGTCCTAGTTAACTGTTCAGATCTGGGCCCTGGACCCAGTAATGGGTTGCAGACCTGCTTCCAAGAGCCTTGCACAGGGAGGCTATAAAGGCCCAAAAAAGCCTCTTTCTCTTATTTACTTTTAATTTCATCATGTGCACTTCTTTTGTTCACCAGCAAATGGTGCTCTTTGGCAGTGCTCTCAGTTTAAAGCCTGGTTGGAGTGTTTTTGCTGTAACACGGACTGGATCAATTTGAAAGAGGATCCTTCGCGGAGGCTAAGAGCCTTGTCATTCAAACTTTCTCAGAGACAGTTCTCCAACCTCTGCTGGCAGCCCCCTCCTTTTTCCCAGGTAGGGAATAATTCTACTCCCCTCTGCATCTTCAACAACCAGTCCCAGTCAGTAGAGAGGGAGATTGGGAGGGTCGGATCTCTGTAGTCCCTTGCTAGCTCCTAAGGCAAACAATGGTATGGCCTCACCTAGCCTGGAAGGGTTCATGGAACACAGCAGACCAAATTTGCATGTCAAAAGCTGTGTCAGCCTTAAGCTGTGTCCCCCTCTCTCCCCTTTCCTGGGGTAGTGGATCCCTGGGGCCCCTTTGCCCATAGCTGCCGACCAGGAGGCTTAAGAATTTAAGAGTATCTATAGGGTCCGGGAGGATGCTGGCAGTTGTAGCTCCTGCTTTTAACTTACAGTTTTACCATTGCGATTCATTTCCTTTGCCTTCTGTCTTCATGGCACTGTCCAGCCTTCCCCTGGTGTCTTAAACCCTAGATGACTTTTTCCAAGCCGTTTCTGCCTATCCTCTAGCTATTTTTCTGGGAGAATGGAGAGTCCCATGTCTTTCTAGTCTGCCATGTTCCTGGATGTCTTTGCCCCTATATTCTTTTAAAAATTAATAAGTAGGGACACACAGACTTCCAGGAGATGGAGGATTACAGAGACACAGGAGTCACTTCTCTCCCAGAAAAATAACTAGAGAACAGGCAGAAACTGTCCTGAAAACTGGTCTAGGGCTTAGGACACCATGGGAGGGCTGGTCTCCACCCAGAAGAGAGAGGGGCACAGAAAAGGATACTTGGGGGGAGGCGGCTGTGGCTCAATCAGTAGGGCTCCCGTTTGCCATATGGGAGGCCCCGGGTTCAGTTCCCGGGGCCTCCTGGTGGGGGCCGGCCCGCCCGCACGGCATGGTTGGCTGACCCGGCGAGCACAGGCAGCAAGGGGGGGATAAATGAATAAATAAATAAAATCTTTAAAAAAAAAAAAAAAGAAAGAAAAAAAGAAAAGGATACTTGGCAGGAAAGATCCATGAGTAAAGCTATAGCCACAGCTTCTAGCGCCCATGCCCCCACCCTGGGGCAGATAGCAGTGGGTCCTCCAGCCCCTGTCCAGTAGCTACGGACTGAGGGGGTCACAGGGATCTACTTCTGCAGGAAAGCAGAGAGGAAGGACTCAGCCTTAGGCCAATCTGGCTCTTGTCCAGTGAACTTGATCTGTGGCATCCCACGGGTTGTATCCTTCCATGCTGGGCGGGACCGCTACATTGCTCTCCCCGGGAACTAAACAGAGAAATAAAGAAAACCTAACTTCTCAAACACCCTCTATGCTATCTGGACTGGTTGCTGAGTGGAAATTTAACTTCTCCCTGGGAAAACAGATGATGCGGCTAGCTGAGGGAGGAGAGCAGCTTTTGATCAGCTAGTTTGAATTGCAAGTCTTGGCTCTGAATAGCCCACCCTGAGGGAGATTTCTCAGGGATATTGATTCTACACTGCCCACCCATGGAGGGTTCTGGTGATAACATTCCCTCTAGAGTTTGAGTAGAGAGGGCTGCCGAAGAGCCCCATCATGTGTAAGAAAGGTAAGTGCATGTAAAGAAAGAAAAAATAACTAAATAAAAGAGCCTGTTTGGTACCTTTCTGCTCTCCTCCCCAAGGCCCCTAGAAACTGGTCTGCACCCCATTACTGGGTCCATGGCCACTGTTTGAGCAGTTAAACAAGGACAATCTTAAAGACCTAGAATAGGTTGAACCAAGAATCAAAGAACAGTGGTAACACACACCAACACAAGCTAAATCACTAGGCAAGAAAGACCATCAGTAAACTCCCATCATAATAAGATGCCTAGACATCAGCAAAAAATTACAAGCCATACCGAGAAAATGGAAGATATGGCTCAGGCAAATGAACAAATCAAAGCTCCAGACAAGACACAGGATTTGAAACAACTAATCAGTGATATTCAGCAGCTCTCCTAAATCACATCAAGGAATTGAAGGACATGGCAAAAGAGATAAAAGACATTAATGAGAAACTGAGTGAAGAGAAAGAAGAATTTGAAAGCTTGAATAGAAAAAAAGATCTTGTGGGGATGAAAGACATGATAGGCGAGATTAAAAATACATTTGAGACATACAACAGATTATGAAATCATAGAAGAAAGAATCAGCACCGTAGACGGTAGAAAAGCTGAAATTGAAAACAGAAAGGAACATAGAAAAGAATAGGAAACATTGAGCAGGGGCTTGGGGAGATGAATGACAGCACGAAGTGCACCAACATATGTGTCATGGGAGTTTTAGAAGGAAAAGAGGCGGGAAAAGGGGCGGAAAGAGTATTTGAGGAACTAATGGCTGAAAATTTCCCAACTCTCATGAAAGACATAAATTTACATGTCCAAGAAGCACAGCAGACTCCAATCAGACCTACCCCAAGACATGTATTATTCAGAATATCAAATGCCAACAGTAAAAACAGCAATTGAGAAGCAAAACATCCCATACAAGGGATGCCTATTAAGGCTTAGCATGTACTTCTTGTCAGAAACCATGGAGGTGAGAAAACAGTCATATGACATAATCAAGATCCTGAAAGAGAAAAACTTCCAGCCAAGAATTCTTTATCCAGCAGAATTGTCCTTCAAATATGAAGGTAAGTTTAAAATATTCACAGATAAACAGAAAATTAGAGAGTTATTAAATAAGATTCTAGCTCTGGAGGAAACAATATCAGGAGTTCTGCAGCCCAAAAGGAAAATATAGGAGAGAGAGAGGCTTGGAGTAGTGTAAAAATGAAGACCATCAGAAAGTATAACCAAAAGGGTAAAAAGACAGACAAAAACAAGATATGGCATATGAAAGCCAAAGAAATAAAATGGTGGAAGTAAATAATGCATTTACAGTAATCACATTGGATGTTAATGTTAATCAAGAGATATAGGCTGACAGAATGGGTAAAGACACATCCATAAGCTGTGTCTGCAAGACTTACCTTAGACCAAAGGATACAAATAAGCTAAAAGGGAAAAATTAGAAAAAGATATTTCACACAAACAGTAACCAAAAAAGAGCATATATACTAATAACTGATAAAACAGACTTTCACTGCAAAAAAGTTATGAGATGCAGAAGGCCATTATATAGTTTAAAAAGAGGACAATCCACCAGGAAAGAGTAATAGTCATAAATACCTATGCAACTAACCATTGTGTCTCAAAATACGTGAGGCAAACTCTGGCAAAACTGAAGGGGGAAATAGATGTCTCTACAATAATGGTTGGAGACTTCAAGATGCTACTCATATCAATGGATAGAACAACTAGGGTTGAGGATCAACTAGGAAACAGAGAACTTGAACAATATTATTAATGAGCTATACCTAACAGACATATATAGAACATTGCATCCCAATTCAGCAGGTTATACGTTCTTCTCAAGTGCTCATGGATCTTTCTCCATGATAGACCATATGTTGAGTCACAAATCAGGTCTCAGTAAATTTAAAAAGACTGAAAATAACAAAGCACTTTCTCTGATCATAATGGAATGAAGCTGGAGATCAATATTAGGCAGGAGAGGGGAAAATTTGCAAATATATGAAAACTAAACAACACACTCTTAAACAGTGAGTCAAAATAAAAATTGTAAAGGAAGTAGTAAATATCTCAAGATGAATGAAAAAGAGAACACAACATATAAAAACCTTTGAGATGCAGCTAAAGCAGTGCTGAGAGGGAAATTTATAGCCCTAAATGGTTATATTAAAAAGAAGAAAGAGCTAAAAACAAAGACCTAACTGCACACCTAGAGGAACTAGAAAAAGAACAGCAAACTAATCCCAAACAAGCAGAAAGAAAGAAAGAAAGAAAAAAGATCGGAGCAGAAATAGATGAAATAGAGAACAAAAAAAAACAACAGAGAAAATCAACAAAACCAAAAGCTGGTTCTTTGAGAAGATCAATAAAATTGACTGCACTTAGCTAGACTATCAAAGAATAAAAAAAAAATGAGGATAAATAAAATCAGAAACAAAAGGGGGGAGATTACAGCTGACCCCATAGAAATAAAAGAAACTGTATGCCAGCAAAGTAGACAACCTAGATGAAATAGACAAATTCCTAAAAATGCACAAACAACCTATACTGACTCTACAAGAATTACAGGAACTCAACAAACCAGTCACTAGTAAAGAGATTGAATCTGTCATCAAAAATCTCCCAACAAAGAAAAGTCCAGGAGTAGATGGCTTCACAGGGAATTATACCAAACATTTCACTTAATACCAATCCTGTTTAAACTCTTCCAGAAAATTGAAGGGGAGGGAAAACTATCCAACAAATTTTGTGAAGCCAGCATCACCCTAATACCAGAGCCAGGTAAAGATACTACAACTAAAGAAAATTACAAACCAATCTCTCTATTGAACATAGATGAATAAATTTCAACAAAATGCTCATCAATCGAACCCAACAGCATATTAAAAGAAATTATAGAAGGGAAATGAATGTGGCTCAAGTGATTGGGCTCCCATCTACCATATAGGAGGTCCAGGGTTTGATTCCCAGGGCCTCCTGGTGAAAAGCAAGCTGGCCCCATCAGAGTGCTGGCCCATGTGGAGTGCTGCCCTATCAAGATGATGCAACAGAAACAGACATAGAAGAGAGACAATAAGAGACACAGCAGACCAGAGAGCTGAGATGGCACAAGAGACTGAGCAACCTCTCTCCACTCCAGGAGGTCCCAGGATCAGTTCCGGGTGCTGCCTAAAAGAGAAAGACAAGCACAGAGAGCAGACAATGCACGCAAAAACAACAAGGGGCGAGGGGTGGGGGAATAAACAAATCTTAAAAAAAAAGAAAAAAATTACAGGAGGAAAAAAAAAAAAACAATAAAAAGCAAACAAGGAAAAAAACATATACACCATGATCAAGTGGATTTTATTCCTGGTATGCAAAAGTGGTTCAACACAAGAAAATCAATTAACATAATATGTATCATTAACAAAGGAAAAAACCGACACATGATCATCTTGATTGACGCAGAAAAGACATTTGATAAAATCCAGCATCCTTTCTTGATTTAAAAAACAAAACAAAAAACAGCAAAAGGAATAGAAGGAAAGTTCTTCAATATGATAAAGGGATTTATGAAAAACCCACCACCAACATTGTATTCAATGGGGAAAGGTTGAAAGCTTTTCCTCTAAGATCAGAACAAGACAAGGATGCCCACTGTCACTACTGTTATTCAGCATTGTTCTTGAAGTTCTAGCTAGAGCAGTTAAGCAAAAAGAAGAAATAAAAGGCTTTCACGGGGACAGATGTGGCTCGAATGGTTGGGTGTCCGTCTCCCATATGGAGGGAGCTGGGTTCGATCCCTGGGACCTCCTGGGAAAAAAAAAAAAAAAAAAAAAAAAAGGCTTTCACATTGGAAAAGTGGAAGTAAAACTCTCATTATATGCAGATGACATGATCTTATATTTAGAAAATTCAGAAATATCTACAACAAAGCTACTAGAGCTAAGAAATGAGTTCAGGAGAGTGGTAGGATCATCATACAAATATCAGTGTTTCTATGCATTAGTAATGAAGAAGCTGAGGAGGAATTTAAGAAAAAAACTGCATTTACAATAGCAACAAAAAAGACTGAAATATCTAGGAATTATTTAACCAGGGATGTAAAGAACCTATATACAGAAAACTATAAAACACTGCAAAAAGAAATTAAAGAAGACCTTTACAAATGGAAGGACATCCTGTGTTCATGGTTTGGAAGACTAAATATCTTGAAGATGTCAGTTCTATTCAAACTATAGATTTAATGCATTCCCAATCAATTCCAACAGCCTACTCCAGAGAAATAGAAAAAGTCAATTACCAAATTGTGTACAGTGAAACACATCCTCAAAAAGAAGAGCAAAGTCAGAGGACTCATGCTTCCTGACCTTGAAGCGTAAATTACATGTCAAAACAGACTGGTGATCAGTTCAAGCACTGCCGCAGTAGTCGCCAGCACCATGATGCTTAAAGGAAGAAGAAAGGCAGGCCACAAAGGTGGGGCCAGGTACTACATAAGCCCTGAGAAGACTGATGCACAGAAGGCCAGGGAAGAAAAGGAGCAAGAAGAGGGTGGAGATGGGCCAACAGGTGACACTCAAAAGGAGAAGAAATCTCTAGACTCAGACAAAAGTGAGGAGGATGGAGATGACTACCAGCAAAAGTTCAAAGGTAGACTCTTCCTGCATGTCAGCAATAAAACTTCCTGATCTGGGGGAAAAAAAAAAAAGTACAAAGGCGTGGAAGGGCTTATCAACATCGAAAACCTCAACTGGATATCCCAGACAACCAAAAGCCCGTACAGCTGGATCTGAGTGCGCCAAAGGAGCTTTTTTTTTATTATTATTATGGGTAAAAATCAAAATTCTCACAATACATACAAACATTTGCAAAATGATATATAAATATATATGCATATATGTGTATTTGCTTACAAAAATGTTGTGTGTGTGTGTATATATGTATATATATATATACATATATTTTAAGAGGTGCTTAGATTACCCAAAATATTACACGGAACCCACTGGGATTCCCATGTTGCTCACTTGGAGTTGGAGTGGACATCACCATCCCAGTCCCCTCAGGATTGGGGGAAGAATTATGGACTAGAGTGGACTTGATGGTATTCTCTTGTTCACATATGGTGATTCTAGCAATGCAAGAAATTATAACAATGAGGTGGAGCCAGTGGCCACTTGACACTTTTGGGGTAGGGAGGGGACGAGCAGTTGAAATATAGTGGCTTCTTTGGGAGTTGGAGGTTGTGGCAACGGATGTAGGCCATTTTAAATCAGCACACACCACTCAGAACTGAGTGGGAGAGAGTGTGGTCTACAGTGTGAACTGTGGTCTATGGTTGGTGGCAAGGCTCCAAAGGAGCTTTTGAGGACAGAATGAGAAGAAATTGAGGCACAGAAAGCAAACAAGTGTTATATGAAGATGCATTTAGCTGGGAAGACAGAGCACGCCAAGGTCAACCTTGCCTTGATGATGATCATCCAGAAACAGCAGGAGAAGGGCTCCAGGAAGAAAGAAGAGGGTACGAACACAAAAGATGATGCGACTTGATCAGGAAAACAAATGCAGTTGCTGTCTCTGAACAAGTAAACACCTGGCCTGGGGGAACTGAAATTCGGGGGCCCTGGGCCCTGGCTGTGCTGCCTTGACCTCTGATGGCTTTCACCCTACCCCTTTCCATCGCACCACTGCAGCAGCCCCTCAGGCCAGGAGCCCCTATGGCCTAGGGCCTTGTCTTCATCTTGGCCCAAAAATTGTTTGGGGAGATGGTGGGTGGGGAGTCTGTGGGGAGGGACAGCTGCTATCTTTAAGAAAGAAAGATATGCAGGAAAGCTTTTCATATGTAACCATTTGAATATTTTTGCAGTTTTTAGAATTCAGAACCCTTGTGGGGGGTGCCTTGTAGGTGGGATAAGGAGAGCTTCCATTTGTCAGTAGATTGCATGATAGTAGGCATTGTCCCAGGGGTGCTCCTGGCCAGTTTGTGACATCTAGCCCCAGTCTGTGTGGCCTCAGTGCCACTCATGAGAGTGGCTGCCTCTGGGGTTTGGCGCTCCTGGATCCCTGAGGGTTGAGGCTCAGCCCCAAAGACTGGGGCCTCCTCTCCACCCTTCCCTGCCTCTTTCCTACTCTTCTAGCCAGGCCAGGGCCCAGTTTTAACCCTACCCATCGATCATTTCAAGAAACCTCCATTTACTGTGTGGCACCCAGGCAAAACATGTTCCATAAATCCAACTTCTGTATTTGGCAGAGTAAACTTGACATGGTATTAGCATACAGATAGACACATTGATCAATGGAATAGAATTGAGACTTCAGAAATAGATGCTTATCTCTTCAGTTATCTGATTTTTGACACGCCTACCAGATCTGCTTTACTGGGACAGAACAGACTCTTCAACAAATGGTACTGGGAGACCTGGATATCTACAACCAAAAGAATCAAAGAGGACCCCTATCTCACTCCCTATACAAGTATCATTCAGAATGGATTAAAGACCTAAACATAAAAACCAGGACCATAAAACTCCTAGACAATGTAGGGAACATCTTCAAGATCTTGTGGTAGGTGGGGTCTCTTAAACCTTACACCCAAAGCACAAACAACAAGAAAAAAAAAATCGATAAATGGGACCTCCTCAAAACACTTTTTTACCTCAAAGGACTTTGTGAAGAGGGTAAAAAGGCAGCCTACTCAATGGGAAAAAATTTTTGGAAATCACACATCTGACGGTTTTAATATCCATGATATAGAAAGACATCCTACAACTCAACAATAAAAAGATAAATGACCCGAATGAAAAACAAGCAAAAGACTTGAACAGACATTTTTCTAAAGAAGAAATACAAACGGCAAAAAAACACATGAAAAAAATGTTCAGCATCACTGGCTATTAGGGAAATACAAATCAAAGCTACAGTGAGATATCATTTCACACCTACTAGAATGGCCACTATTAACAAAACAGAAAACTACCAGTGTTGGAGATCATATAGAAAGATAGGGATGCCTGTGCACTGTTGGTGGGAATGTAGAATGGTACATCCCCTGTTGAAGTCTCTTTGGTGGTTCCTACAGAAGTTAAATATAGGTCTTCCATGTGACTCAACAATACCCCTACTTAGGTATATACCCAGAAGATCTGAGAGTAGTGACACGAACAGACCTCTGCTTACCAATATTCATAGTGACATTATTCACAATTGCCAAAAGATGGAAACAACAGGTGTCCATCAACTGATGAATGGTTAAACAAACTGTTATATGTACACACAATGGAATATTATTCAGCTGTAAGAAGAAATGAAATCATGAAGCATGTGTCAACATGGATGAACCTGGAGTACATATGTTGATTGAAGCAAGCCAGACAAAAGGACAAATATTTTATGATTTTGCTATTATGACTGTAATGAGCAAACTCATAGAGTTAATAACTAGAATAAAAGTCATCAGAAAATATAATGAAGTTAGAGAATGGAATGCCAAGATTTAATCTGTGCAGAATTGGTAAAAAGGTTTTTTGTAAATGTTTACAAATGAATAGAAATGGTGAATGTACATCATTGTTTTTATAATATGTGGATATGATAGTGTCTGAAAGAGCTAGTCTAAGGTGGTGTATATCAATAGAAGGAAAGCTAAAAAAGGAAACATGGGACTGCATTGCATAGCAAGCCCTCATGAAAAATGAATATGGTTAATAATGCATGTATGAGAATGTCTTTCTATGAAAAAGACCAAATGCACATTAATGTCACAAGATGTTAATATCAGGGTGATATTTGGACAAAAATACTAACAAAGCAAACTATGGACAGTAATGTAAAGTAATATAGTAATAGCCTTCCGTCAATGGCAAAAAAAAAAAAAAAAAGGAAGTATGCTAAGTGAAAAAAAACTAGACAAGTAGTACATATTGGTTGACTCCATCTATAAAAAGGTAAATACAAATAAATAATAGAGATGAAATTAGATTAGCAATTATATATAGCAGAAGGATAGAGAGACTGAGAGGTAAATATTAAGGGGTAGGGGTTTTTTTGTTTGTTTTTTGTTGTTTTCCTTTTTTCTTTTTTGAGTAATGAAAATGCCCTAATATTGATTGCAGTGATGAATGTACAACTCTGATTAGACCAAATGCCATTAATTGTACACTTTAGATGGAGTGTATGGTTTCTGAATATGTTTCAGTAAAATTGGTTAAAAATTAACAAGGACCTCAAAGGCTTTTGTTTATGGGACTTTTATCAATATTTACTGGATTAAAAATTAAAACTGAAAAAATTATTCCTTTGAAAATATTACAACAAACCCATTATATGTTAACATAATACATATTTTCTGAAATATGTATTTTTCAAAACAAAAGAATTTTCTGAATAGAATGGCATTGTTTGACAAAAAGATTTTTTAAAAATCTTTTAATGTTTGAATTAATAGATGGCAACTGTATTTTTTTTTTTTTTTAAGACTTATTTATTTGTACCCCTCGCCCCTGCCATTGTTTTGTGCTCGCTGTCTGATCTCTGTGTCCATTTCCTTGTGTGTTCTTCTGTGTCTGCTTGTCTTCTCTCTAGGTGGCACTGGGATCAGATCCTGGGACCTTCCTGAGTGGGAGAGAGGCACTCAATCTCTTGCACGACCTCAGCTCTCTGGTCTGCTGCATCTCTTGTCTCTTCTCTGTGTCTCTTTTTCTTGCATCATCTTGCTGCACCAGCTCTCCGCGCGGGCCAGCACTCCACGCGGGCCAACTTGCCTTCACCAGGAGGCTCTGGGAATCAAGCCCTGTGCCTCCTATACTGTAGATGGGAGCCCAGTCACTTCAGCCACATTCACTTCCTGACAACTGTATTCTAATATCTGCTTCAATATTCAATCCATTACAATTTATTGTTTTTATTGAAGTAAAGGAATCCAGGAAAGGGAGGAGTACTTTAATAGCCTTTTCATATAATTGTGGATTTCTTCTCTGATACTATACCAAAGCTCAAATGATAGTTTTTTTTCCTCACATAATATATTTATATTTAATAATATATTTAGTTCATAATAGGGCAATCATACAATATTTGTCCTTTTGTGTCTGGCTTGCTTCACTCAATGTAATGCCCTCCAGGTTCATGCATGTTGTTGTATGTTTCACAACTTCATTTCTTCTTACCCCTGCATAATATTCCATTCTACATTCCCACCAACAGTGAATAAGTGTTCCTTTCTCTCCACATCCTCTCCAACATTTACAGTTTTCCGACTTTTTAATAGCGGCCAGTCTAATAGGGGTGAAATGATATCTCATTGTAATTTTGATTTGCATTTCCCTAATCACTAGTGATGTTGAACGTTTTTTCATGTATTTCTTTGCCATTTGTATTTCTTCTTTGGACAGTTGTCTTTTTAAGTCTTTGCCCATTTTTTAATCAGATACTTTGTTTTTTATTGTTGAGTTGTATAATCCCTTATAATCTCAGATATTAAACCCTTATCAGATATGTGATTGCCAAATATTTTCTCCCATTGAGTTGGCTGCATTTTTACCCTTTTGACAAAGTCCTTTGAGATGCAAAAGTGTTGAATTTTGAGGAGGTCCCATTTATCTATTTTTCTTTTGTTGCTTGTGCTTTGGGAGTAAGACTTAAGAAACTACCACCAACCACAAGATCTTGAAGATGTTTTCCTACATTTTCTAGGAGTTTTATGGTTGTTGTTTTTATATTTAAGTCCTTGATCCATTTTAAGTTAGTTTTTGTATAAGGTGTGAGATAGGGGTCTTATTTCTTTCTTTCTTTTGGATATGGCTACTCAGATCTCCAAGTACTATTTGTTGAATAGACTGTTCTGGCCCAGCTGGGTGAGCTTAACAGCCTTGTCAAAAATCACTTGACTGTCGATGTAAGGATCAGTTTTTGAGTTCTTGATTCAGTTCCATTGGTCAATCTGTCTGTCCTTATGCCAATACCATGCTGTTTTTCCCACTGTAGCTAAGTAATATGCTTTAAAGTCAGGAAGTGAGAGTCCTCCAACTTCGTTCTTCTTTTTTAAGACATTTCTGGCTAATCAGGACTCCTTACCCTTCCAAATAAATTTTATTATTGGCATATTTCTGCGAAAAAAAGGCTGTTGGGGGTTTTATTGGGATTGTGTTGAATCTGTAAATCAGTCTGAGTACAGTTGACGTCTTAACGATATTTAGTCTTCCAATCCATGAACATGGAATGTCCTTCCATTTATTTAAATCTTCTTCAGCTTCTTTTAGCAATGTTTTGTAATTTTCTGAATACAGGTACTTTATGTCCTTGGTTAAGTTTATTCCTAAATATTTTATTGTTTTAGTCACTGTTATAAATGGAATTTTTTTTCTGATTTCCTCCTCCGATTGCACATCAGTAGTATATAGAAACACTATTGATTTTTGCATCTTAACCTTGTATCCTGCCACTTTGCTGAACTCATCTATTAATTCTAGTAGCTTTGCTGTGGATTTTTCAGGATTTTCTAGATATAGGATCATGTCATTTGCTAATAGTGAAAGTTTTACTTCTTCCTTTCTTATTTGGGTGCCTTTTATTTCTTTGTCTAGCCTAATTGCTCTAGCTAGAACATCTAGCACAATATTGAATAATAATGGTGACAGTGGGCATCCTTGTCTTGTTCCTGATCTCAGCAGAAAAGCTTTCAGTCTTTTCACCATTGAGTACAATGCTAGCTGTAGGTTTTTCCTGTATGCACTTTACCATATTGAGAAAGCTTCCTTCTATTCCTATCTTTTGGAGTATTTTTATCAAGAAAGGCTGCTATATTTTGTCAAATCCCTTTTCTGCATCAATTGAGAGGATCATGTGATTTTTCTTCTTCAATTTATCAATGTGGTTTATTACACTAATTGATTTTCTTATGTTGAACCACCCTTGCATACCTGGGATAAAACCCACTTGATCGTGGTGTATAATTCTTTTAATGTGCTTTTGGATTCTGTTTGCAAGTATTTTGTTGAGGATTTTTGCATATATATTCATTAGAGATATTGTTCTGTAATTTTCTTTTTTCGTAGTATCTTTATCTGGTTTTGGTATTAGGATGATATTGGCATCATAGAATGAGTTTGGTAACATTCTTTCCTGCTCAATTTTATGGAAGAGGATGGCAGACTAGTAAGACACGGGAATCTGTTCTCCAGAAAAATAGCTAGAGGATAGGCTGAAAGAACCCCATAAAAGATCTTCTAGGGTTTAGGACAGCAGGTGAAGGCCGCACACCACACAGAGGAGAGAGGGACAAAAGAGGGAAATTGCGACAACAGAACTGTGAGTTGGAAGTAGCAGCTTCTGCTGCTGCCGGCACCCTCCCCCACACTCTTCAGAATTCTCGGGCCTCTGGGTCTGCGACCACAGACAAAGGGGGCTCCAGGGATCTACCACTCCCGGAAAGGGGAGAGAGAGGGACACAGCCTTAGGCTGATTCAGGTTCTGACCTGTAAATTTGGGCTGCGGAGCCCCACAGACCCTTCCACACAGCGGTTTGCCCTGAGAGCCTAGGAAGGACTAGAGAAATCCGACCCTCGCAACCTCCCTCTCTTCTAGCCTGGACTAATTGTTGAGGACTCCACGGGAGAGGGGAGAGAGAGCCTGGGGCTGACCCTGCTTTTGACTCCCAGGTTTGGTCTGCCCTGTCCTGAGAGCCCTTCCAGGCCAGGTGGGGCTGCGCCATTGTTTGCCTTGGAGGCTGCAAGGGGCTAAAGATATACAAACCTCCCAATCTCCTCCTCTATGAACAGGGACTGATTTGTGAGGATTCAGAAGGGAGTGGAAATATTTCCTAGCTGGGAAAAGGGGGGCGCCACGAGAGAAGTCTGGGGCACTGTCTCAGAAAGTTTGAATTACAAGGCTCTTAGCCCCCAGACAGCAAGATCTATCACATTGATTAGGTCTGTGTCACAACAAATACGCTCCGACCAGGCATTAAATTGAGAGCTGCCAACGAGCACCATCTCCTGGCAGACCAAGGAAATTAATAAGTAGGAGAGGCTTTTCCTGGCCTCTATAGCCTCCCTGCCCAAGGCCTTAGGAAATGACTCAACAACCAATTACTAGGTCCAGTGCCCAGTTTTGAGCAACCAGCAGAACAATCCTAACAATCAAGGTTGAGCCAAAAATCAAAGAGCTGTGGTAACTCACAGTCTCCTGCCACTAAAACCCCATAAAAGAGAAAGAGAGAGAGCATCTAAGTAAAATACAAACTAACCAGATGCCTAAGCAGCAGCAACAAATTATGAGCCATACTAAGAAAATAGAAGACATGGCCCAAGAAAAGGAATACATCAAAGTCCCAGAAGAGATGCAGAATTTGAGAGAACTAGTCAGTGAGATGAGCACAAATTTCCAAAATCAAATTAATGAGATGAAAGAGAATATAGTTAAAGAGATAAATGACATCAAGAAGACATTGAGCGAACTCAAAGAAGAATTTGAAATCCTGAACAGAAAAGTAACAGAGTTCGTGGGAATGAAAGACACAATAGGTAAAGTCAAAAATACATTTGAGGCATACAACAGCAGAGTCGAAATGATAGAAGAAAGAATAGGTGATACCAAAGACAGAGCAGCTAAAATTGAAGAGAGAAAAGAATGGAAAAAATTGAGCAGGAGCTCAGAGAGTTGAATGACAACACAAAATGCAACAACATACGTGCCATGGGAGTTCCAGAAGGGGAAGAGAAAGGAAAATGGGCAGAAAGAGTATTTGAGGAAATAATAGCTGAAAATTTCCCAACTCTCACGAAAGAAATGAACTTACATGTCTAAGAAGCACACCGTACCCCAATGAGAATAAATCCAAATAGACCTACGGCAAGCCACATATTATTCAGAATGTCAAATGTAAAAGATAAAGAGAAAATTTTCAGCAGCAAGAGAGAAGCAAACGACATACAAAGGATGTCCAGTAAGACTTAGTGCAGATTTCTCTTCAGAAACCATTGAGATGAGAAGACAGTGGTATGATACAATTAGGAAACAGAAAGAGAAAAACTGCCAGCCGAGAATTCTTTATCCAGCAAAACTGTCCTTCAAATATGAAGGTGAATATAAAGTATTCACAAACAAACAGAAACTAAGAGAGTTTGCAAAAAAGAATCCACCTTTGCAGGAAATATTAAAGGAAGCCTTATAACCTGAAAGAAAATGACAGGAGAGACAGGCTTGGAGGAGAGTATAGAAGAAAGAAAAGCAGAAAGGATAACCAAAAGAGTAAAAAGAGAGACAAAAACAAGATGACATATGAAAAACAAAGAATAAAATGGAGGAAATAAATAGTGCATTTTCAGTAATATCATTGAATGTGAATGGATTAAATTCCCCAATCAAAAGATACAGGCTGACAGAATGGATAAAAAAACATGAGCTATCTATATGCTGCTTACAAGAAACTCACCTCAGACCCAAGGATACAAACTGGCTTAAAGTAAAAGGTTGGAAAAAGGTACTCCACGTGAATAGTAAACTGAAAAGAACAGGGGTAGCTATACTAATATCAGACAAAACAGACTTTAAATGCAAAAAAGTGATAAGAGATGCGGAAGGCCATTATATATTAATCAAAGGGACGATCCTCCAGGAAGATATAACAGTCATAAATATCTACACACCTAACCAGGGTGCCCCAAAATATATGAGACAAACTCTGGCAAAACTAAAGGGAGAAATAGACATTTCTACAATAATCATTGGAGACTTCAGACCCCTCTCACATCATTAAATAGAACAACTGGACAGAAGATCAATAAGGAAACAGAGAACTTGAGCAATATGATAAACAAGTTAGACCTAACAGACATATACAGAACACTGCATCCAAACTCAGCGGGTTATACATTCTTCTCAAGTGCCCATGGATCTTTCTCCAGGATAGACCACATGTTAGGTCACAATACAGCTCTCAATAAATATAAAAAGTTTGAAATTATACAAAGCACCTTTCAGATCATAATGGAATGAAACTAGAAATCAATAACAGACAGGAAAAAAGGAAATTTGCAAATGTGTGGAGACTGAACAATACACTCCTAAGTATTCAGTGGGTCAAAGAAGAAATTGCAAGTGAAATCAGTAAATATATTGAGACAAATGAAAATGAGAACACAACATATCAACACTTATGGGATACAGCGAAGGCCGTCTCGAGAGGGAAATTTATAGCCCTAAATGCCTATATTAAAAAACAAGAAAGAGCTAAACTCAAAGATTTAACTGAACAACTTGAAAAAGTAGAAAAAGAACAGCAAACCAACCCCAAAGCAAAAGAAGGAAAGAAATAATAAAGATTAGAGCAGAAATAAATGAAAATGAGAACAGAAAAACAATAGAGAAAATCAACAAAACCAAAAGCTGGTTCTTTGAGAAGATCAATAAAATTGACAAACGACTCGCTAGACTAACAAAGAAAAAAGAGAGAAGATGCAAATAAATACAATCAGAAATGAAAGGGAGGAAATTACAAATGACCTCACAGAAATAAAAAGAATCATAAGAGGATATTATGAGAAACTATATGCCAACAAACTAGACAACCTGGAAGAAATGGACAAATTTCTACAAACTCATAACCAACCTACACTGACACAATAAGAAATACAAGAACGTAACAAACCAATCACAATTAAGGAGATTGAATCCGTCATCAAAAATCTCCCAGCAAAGAAAAGTCCAGGACCAGAGGCTTCACAGGTGAATTATACCAAGCATTTTTAAAAGAATTAACACCAATCCTGTTTAAACTCTTCCAAAAAACTGAAGAGGACGGAAAATTTCCCAACACATTTTATGAAGCCAACATCACCCTAATACCAAAGCCAGATAAAGATTCCACAGGAAAAGAAAATTACAGACCAATCTCTCTCATGAACATTGATGCAAAAATTCTCAACAAAATACTTGCAAATCGAATCCAACAGCATATCAAAAGACTTATACATCACGACCAAGTGGGATTTATTCCTGGCATGCAAGGCTCGTTCAACATAAGAAAATCAATCAATGTAACACACCACATTAACAAATTGAAGGAAAAAAACCACATGATCATCTCAATAGATGCAGAAAAGGCATTCGACAAAATCCAACATCCTTTTTTGATAAAAATACTTCAAAAGATAGGAATAAAAGGAAAATTCCTCAATATGATAAAGGGCATATGTGAAAAACCCACAGCCAACATCATACTCAATGGGGAAAGGTTGAAAGCTTTCCCCCTAAGATCAGGAAGAAGACAAGGATGTCCATTGTCACCATTGTTATTCAACATTGTACTAGAAGTTCTAGCTAGGGCAATTAGACAAGACAAAAAAATTAAAGGCGTCCAAATAGGAAAAGAGGAAGTAAAACTCTCACTGTTTGTGGATGACATGATCCTGTATTTAGAAAATCCTGAAGTATCCACAACAAAGCTACTTGAACTAACAAATGAGTTCAGCAAAGTGGCACGATACAAGATCAACACGCAAAAATCAGTAATGTTTTTGTACACTAGTACTGAACAATCTGAGGAGGAAATTAGGAGGAAAATTCCATTTTCAATAGGAACAGAAAGTCTCAAATACCTAGGAGTTAATTTAACCAAAGAAGTACAGGACCTATATGCAGAAAACTACAAAACAATGCTAAAAGAAATTTTAAAAGACCTAAACAAATGGAAAGACATTCCGTGTTCATGGATTGGTAGAATAAATATCGTGAAGAAGTCAATCTTGCCCAAACTGATTTATAGATCCAGTGCAATACCAATCAAAATCCCAACAGCTTACTTTACAGAATTAGAGAAGGCAATTACCAAATTCATCTGGAAGGGTAAGTGCACCCGAATAGACAAAAGCATTTTAAAAAAGAAGAGCAATGTGGGAGGAATTTCACTGCCTGACCTTGAAACATATTACAAAGCTACAGTGGTCAAAACAGCATGGTATTAGCATAAAGATAGACACATTGGTCAGTGGAATAGAATTGAGAATCTAGAAATATACCCTCACCTATACTGTCAACTGGTTTTTGACAAACCTACCAAGCCCACGCTAATGGGAAAAAACAGTCTCTTCAACAAATGGTGTTGGGAGAACTGGATATCTATAACCAAAAGGATGAAGGAGGACCCCTATCTCACCCCCTATACAAGAATCAACTCAAAATGGATCAAAAATCTAAATATAAAAGCCAGCACCATAAAACTACTAGAAGAAAATGTAGGGAAACATCTTCAAGACCTTGTAGTAGGTGGTGGTTTCTTGGACCTTACACCCAAAGCACGTGCAACAAAAGAAAAAGTAGATAAATGGGACCTCCTCAAAATTAAACACTTTTGCACCTCACAGGACTTTGTCAGAAGGGTGAAAAGGCAGCCAACTCAATGGGAAAGAATATTTGGAAATCACATATCTGAAAAGGGTTTAATATCCAGGATATATAAAGAGATGTTACAACTCAACAATAAAAAGACAAATGACCCAATTAAAAAATGGGCCAAAGACTTGAATAGACATTTCTCTGAAGAAGAAATACAAATGGCAAAAATACACATGAAGAAATGCTCAAAATCACTCATGATTAGGGAAATGATATCATTTCACACCTATCAGAATGACCACTATTAAAAAGACAGAGAACTACAAGTGTTGGAGAGGATGTGGAGAGATAGGAACACTTCTTCACTGTTGGCGGGAATGCACTGTGGAGGACTGTTTGGCAGTTTCTAAAGAAGTTGAATATAGACTTGCCACATGACCCTGCAATACCACTACTGGGTATATACCCAGAAGAACTGAGAGTAGTGACACGAACAGACAGCTGCACACTGATGTTCATAGCCACATTATTCACCATTGCCAAAGGTTGGAAACAACCCAGGTGTCCATCAACAGATGAATGGATAAACAAACTGTGGTCTATTCACACGATGGAATATTATGCAGCTGTAAGAAGAAATGAAGTCATAAAGCATAAAGCATATGGCAACATGGATGAACCTAAAGGACATTATGTTGAGTGAAGCAAGCCAGACACAAAAGGACAAATACTGTATAAATGCGTTACTATGGACCAAATATATTGTGTAATATATTGTTTGATTAAAAAAAAAATTTTTTTATCTATCCATTACATTTAATTGAGAAATGTATATATTTATTCATCTGTGTTTACTTTTTAGTTTTTAATTGTTTATATTTTCAATTATTAAATGTACAAAATAAAGTTTAAAAATTTTATGGAAGAGCTTGAGCAAGATCGGTATTAGTTCATCTTTGAATGATTGGTAGAATTCATCTTTCAGAGGTTTTTGATGACTGTTGCCACCTCTTCACTTGTGATTGGGTTGAAGTGATAGTTTTTTTAAGTTAGGAACAATGTACAATCTAAAACAATATCAATGAACTTTTTGTACTCTGAAAGATTTTTGTATTCTGTTACAATAAAAGTCATTGGTCTGTCTTATAGTTTGACTAGATTTTTTTGCCTTTGCATAAAGCCCTGTGGCTCTTTGTTCTTAGGTGGTAGGAGGTCAGGGGACAATAAGTTTGGGAGCTTGAATGCTGTGTCCTAAAATCTGGGGGAAAAAAATCTGTCCTCTTGGAGTGAATGCGGTCTACCTTGGCAGCTATGGGGCACACATAGGCTCCTCCCAGGGCTTGGTCATCCCTAATCTGATCCCCTACCCCCACCCCTGTGGGGAAATGGGGACGGTGGGAGGAAGATGATATAGGTATTGCCTGCCTGACTGTCTCCACATATTGAGCAGATAAACACACCTACAGGAATCCTGCAGATTTTTAAATGAATATTTTCGTTTTCAAATGATTTGAGGCAGATTCTTTCATATTTTCATTGCACAAATAACATTAACAACAGTAACGGAGTGGATGTAGCTCAAGTGGTTGAGTGCCTGCTTCCCATGTGTGAGGTCCTGGGTTTGATCCCCAGTACTTCCTAAAAACAACACAAACAAACAACAACAAAAACCCAACTCTCATTGGGAAGCAGATATAGCTCAGTGGTTGAGCGCTTGCTTTCCATGTACAAGGTCCTGGGTTCAATCCCCAGTATCTGCTTAAAAAAAAAAAGAAAGTAACAGAGAAAAATAATAATTTCTTTCATCCCACTACATTTTTGAAAAATCATGCATTGGTCATTTGGAAAAATTGATTCACTTAGTTATGCAGATTTCTAAATGTTGACATGTTTCACTTATACAATTGCCAAAAAACTTTTTTAAAAAATCACAATTGATTTCTTAAGAAAAGTCTTTAAGTATGGTATTATCAGGCTCATGGTAACAGAAAACAAGGTTTCCAAAATTCTGATTTTTGTTTGAAAGCTCAAGTTTTATCATTGGAAACAAATATTGTTGGTCAGTTGTTTTTCTTGGAAAGGTATATTTTCATTTAGTTAATTTTCAGGAAAATGCCTGACAAATAATCAACCCTGAATAGCCATAGTTTGTTGGTTGCTCTTTCAAGTAAAAATAGTGTTCCATGAAGGAAGCAGGTAGTTCAGCTGACAAATTAATTGCACAAGTGCTTTGCCTTAAGACAACCATCATACTCTGATATGCTATAAAAGTGCTTTAAACTTATGCCCCATTTGGTCACACACAAAAGACATGTACTTAAGGGTTGAGATTTTTACAAAGTTAATTTTTCTGTTTCAAGAACAATTTTTAATTGAAACTGCCTTTTTTTTTTGCAAGTGTGGTGGTGAAGGATACACTGACTAGTAAGTACAGTTTGGTGGTAGTAGGCTAGAGGAGGGAGACTGGAAAAACAAGATGAATTCGTTCAAGTCAACAAATTATCCTAAATTTGAATAATGGAGTGCATATGAAGAGGAAAAGACAAATTTAAGAGAAATGGAATTAATTTAAGAATTGCATGTATGTCTTTGGGATAATGAGTTCATTGCGTTTGTCTTTGTGTCAGACTTTATCCCTCATTTCCACATATTCAATATATATCATTAACCTAATTACTCAAGATAAGAACATTGAAATTTTCTCCAGACCGTAATAAAAAAACAAACGAACAAATCTAAGTTAATAATGGATCTGAAAAAATTCAGTTATCTTCTGCTTCTTACTTAGTTTGAAAGTATGTGACCCTTTGTCAACTTTTGAATTTACCTGTGTGTTGAATATAAACAGCATTTCATATGTGTGTCTTCGTCATTAATTTAATAATGTCTTAGGCACTGTTCATACTCCCAATAATGAAAAAAATAGTGCAAATTAGTTCAGACATTTGGCTCTCAGAGTTTGTTTGAAGGTTTTTTTTCCTTTTCCTTAAACAGCAGTTCAAATGCTTCACCTTCAGAAGGTGCGCCACTCGGAGGAAGTTATGGATGTACTCCTCATTCATTCCCAAAGTTCCAACATCCTTCTCATGAACTTTTGAAGGAAAATGGCTTTACTCAACAAGTGTACCACAAGTATCGTCGAAGATGCCTAAGTGGTAAGATGCTTGACCTTTACCTAGTGATATTTAAAATTAAAATATAATTATAAAAATTTCAAATTGTGTCATTCAATATCAGGTTAAGATATTCTTTTATTTTGTTATACTTACAAATAATTACCTTAAGTAAATGTGTCTATATATAGAAATTCTTTATTCATTTATTTTGTAATTTAGACATACTAGGAAATAAATCTTAGTATATTCTTCATGTTACTATTGACAAATGTTTACAATTTAATTTTGTAACCTAAAATAAGCTTTTTCCCTAAAATGGAGCAGTAAGTCAGAAAATGGATTAATATTTGTCTTCTATTTAGAGTTAACCCAAATCTAAATACATTTTGAGGATTAATATGTTTCAGCTTTCTTTATGTTATATAAAATGTCTGCTGTCTTGACTTTAAGAAATATGTTTAATTTTAAAATGTTTTATTATTTTAACTTTTTCCAGAGAGAAAACGCTTGGGAATTGGCCAGTCCCAAGAAATGAATACCCTCTTTCGTTTTTGGTCCTTTTTCCTTAGAGATCACTTCAATAAAAAAATGTACGAGGAATTTCGACAACTTGCCTGGGAAGATGCAAAAGAAAATTACAGGTCAAATATTTTCTAGCATTTTTACACTTGGAAGGAATTTTAAAAGAATATTAAAAGCTGGTACTGAAAGAGTCTGATTCTGAACTGTGAAAGTAGTAAAAATAATTGGAGGGAAGGCAGTATTAGTTTTATATTGCTGCATAGCAAATTACTCCAAAACTTACAGCTTAATAAAATAATAAACATTTATTAGTTTCTAAGGGTTGAGATTCTGGGAACTAAAATCCTCAAGATTGGGAAATTAACAATAGACTAAAGTAGACTTATTATTATTCTATTATAGACTTATTATTTTAGCAATGGAAGAACTTTTATCATTGCTATAAAGGCAGTGGCCACCAGAGATTCTGAGGGGAGGGAAAGGGAAAAATAGTGTATCATGGGAGCAATTTCGGGACATTGGTATTGTCCTGCATGACATTGCAATGATGAATACAGGCCATTATACATTTTATCATAACATATAAAATTGTGCGGGCAGAGTATAAGCTATAATGTAAACTATAGTCCACGGTTAGCAACAGTGCTTCAATATGTGTTCATCAATTATAACAAATATACCACACTAATGAAAGATGTTGTTGATGTGGGAAAGTGTGGGAGCAGGAGGGAGTGGGGCTTATGGGAATTCCCCATATTTTTTATGTAACATTTAAGTAATCTAAAGCTTCTTTAAAAATTAAAATAAAAAAAAAAGAAGATTCTGGGAACTGCTAAGCTAGATGATTCTGGCTCAGGGTCTCTCATGAAATTTTAGTCATTATGTTAGACAGGGCTGTTGTGTCTGAAGACTTGACTAGGGCTGGAGGATCCTCTTCAAGCTCACTCATGTGACTGTTAGCAGGAAGCATCATTTCCTTGCCACACGGGATTCTCTGTAGGGCAGCTTTTATGACATGACTTCACCCAGAGGAAGTGATCTGAGAAAGAAGGAGAACATCCAAGATGGAAGTCTCAGTGACTTTTATAACCTAATCTTATGTGACATGATATCACTTCTGCCATATTGTATTGTTCACTTAGAATGACCTTGATACAATGTCAAAGAGAGCTACAGAAGGGTGTGAATATCAAGAGATGGGCATCATTCAGAGCAATCTTGCTGGTACAAGAGCCAAATGAAATTGCAAGATTTTTCTTCTCCCTTCTTCCACTGTTAGAAACCTTCCTTGCATGTGTACATACATCCCCCAAATGATACATGTATAGAGACAAACCAGTTTTTAAGGTTCCTTGATCCAAGAAAAAGAAAAGCCTCTCATGATTTGTCTCTGACTCACCTGTCCAGTCTCAATTTTTTCCCCTAGTCCTTAGTACTTTAGGCAACAGTAGTACTGACCTGTATGTTCTCTGAATGAGTCTTGCTCTCTAGCCTCTGGAGGTCTGTACATATTCTTAGCTTTGTTTCTGCTTCTCTTCTTCTTCCCTCTACTTTGTTAATCTCCTTTTGTCCCAACTTAGACCTTCTATCAGACATGTTTAGGGGAAGTTCTTTATTAAGGCTGAGTGAGACCAATCTAAGAAAGTTTGGAGGAACACAAAGTAAATCCATACAGGCTATTTGTTCCTGGGTAAGGGAAAAAGGTAGAAGAGATGGAAAGAAGGAAAATGATAATTTTTCCACTCAACGATATTTGCTTAACTTTACCCTTCTTCAGAGTTGTAAAAATGGATTCCTCTTGTTAATCCCAAATAAGAATATATTATTAATCAGATATTATGATCTTCAAGAAGAATACAAGATGCTGATGCTGAGAATTTTTTTGGTTTTAAAACAAAATTAATATGTGTACTGACTTGTGTAAAATAAAGTCCATCTAATTTTCATCTAGAACCTTTATCTAGGTCAGGATGGCAGATACATACATGATATGTGTACCTCTACTTCCTTCTCTAACCATGACTGAAATATTTGGTCAATCACAGCACTGTTCAGTATTGTTCTTGAGTTCATATTTACAGTCTTTCTCATCATGGCTTTAATAGCTACCTCCAGTTTATCAGAGTTGGCACAAAAGGCAAAATTTGCCATCCCTGATGTTGATGTTCTCTTTTAAGCTGTGGTTTGCAACTCATTAGTGGGTTGTAAAATAAAAAATACAATAGAAAATATCAGAGTGTACTGAACATAATTAGGTTAAATTTTGTTTCACAATTTTCTTACACACATACAAATTTGAGAATTGTTTTGCAAACCATATATGCTTTTATGTACACAAATATATAAATGTATGTGTTAACCTGGTCTCAAGGTACAACATTTTTCTTGCTATGGGATCTGATCAGAAAAGTTTGAAAGCCATAATTCTAATGAATGTCATCATATTTTGCTATTTATGCAAACAATTTCCATTGGTTTCTGAGGACTTTCTAATAACTGTATGATCCTATCCCCATCCAAAGTCGATGTTCCTCTAGGTTGGGTGTACCTCATCTGTGTTCCTATAGTACTCTGTGTATGTTTCTTGTAACTTTACTTTTTATACTTTTGGGTTTGTTTCTACAGTATCCATCCTTAGATTGAGCTAGTTCTACTCGTGAGGTAGTATAACATAGTGGTTAAGCACCTGAAGGCTTTGAAATCAGGTTTAATTCCTAGCTCATCAACTGATTATGACCTGAGCAAGTTATAATTCCACTAAGCTTTAGCTTTTAGCTTTTCTATCTATAAAGTGTGGAGAAATAAAAATACCCTCATGGTGTTATTGTGAAGATTAAACAAAACAGCACATCTAAAAAACTTAACACCTTAACTGATACATAGTAAGTGCTTAGTAAATGGCTATTGTTATTAGGAAAAAGATCTGTACTAAATATGTCCACCGATTGAAAGTATCAGTAAGATGATTTCATGAAGAAAGAGAAAAACTAACATTTATTAAATATATTCAATGTGCCAGCTCTGTTCTAAATGCTTTATAAATATTATCTCATATATTCTTGAAAAGTAGGATTTTTCATTATCCCCATTTTCAGGGATATGGGATTCTAATTTAGTTCTTTCTAGTTTTCCTTTTTTTCTTCTCTATAAGGTGTCTCACAGTGAGGGGTGAATAAATAAATGACAACTGAGAGGGTTGGTAATTTACCCCCTCCTCTTCACTCAGTTATGGTGCATATTTGGTCTTTGGAATGATCTGCTAAGAAATAAGGTTAGAAATCCAGATATTATAGTAGTCTATTGGCCTTTACCAATAATCTAATAATTCTGGCATTCCTCTAAAATATCTTTACTTGATAAAAACCAAGTTTTCAATTACTTTTCCCAAAAGTAAGAAAAAGAAAGACAGGAAAAAAGAGACCTAAAAGTTCTCCAGATAATTCTAATATGTAGCCAAGGTTGAGAACCACAGCACCAGTATAATATGATCCCATAAGGAGGAGTGTCAAGCCAAGTTCGTTATTCTCAGCTGCTCCTTTAGCCCTTAGTCCCCTAAACCTGCAGTCATATAAGTTCAAGGAATAGCATCACTTATAGCTACCAAAATGCAGGGCTTGGGTTAGTGTGTGGGTGTGTAGTTGGTAGTGCTTCCCAAGAAAGCTGTTTATTCTTTTGGACAGACCACCACTCTCTATCTGGTAAATCAGCTACTTACAAAAGATACACATACACACCTTCTTACTATGAATAACAGGCAACACTATGTTACCAGTAATGAAGAAGTTCGTGACCTCTATGCCACTGAGGTACCCAGAACAACTTAAGGATTCTAACTAAGAGATAATTTAATTGTGGCTGTCTTAATAACCTTGTCCAGTCTCATAGTTTCTGCTCATCACCATTAGTTGAAAGTTGAGCCTTTGTAGGAAACAAGCTAATTTGTTTTCTGATCGATCTAGTGATTGCAGCTCTTTTAGCAAAATATCTGCTATTAATTGTACTTCATAACTAAAGCTGGGGGTTCTTTATGGGGTTATTTAATTAGTTTTGTCCCATTATTATTGAATGGATCAGCTACATACATTTGGTCCATGACACAAATGTATGGTCTTTATCTTTCTAGAGTAAAGATTATGTTCAAGAGTATTTAATACCATGTACAAACATACCATTATTACTTTAATTTGGAAAAAATAAAACACACACCTAATGTGTCTTTTGATCAGTTCTTCAGAAATACTAGGGAGAGAAACTTTGTCCTTCCAAAGAATTAATACTCTAGCTGTCCAAGGGCTGCCTGATTTTGCATTCCCAGTATACCTCCATGAGGTGCTGTGGCTGAATCAACAAAAAGAGCAAAGCCAGCTATGGATTACTAAGTACAACTTCAGCTAAAAATCTGCATACTACAAATTAAATACATTTACATATTTATTTTTTGCTTGGAATTATTTGTTTCATGTTTGTATCAGTGTTGGTAAATATAAAATGTTTGCAATATCATTGCAATAATTTTATTATAAACCTTTTATTTCCACAGATACGGGTTAGAATGTCTGTTCAGGTTTTATAGTTATGGACTGGAAAAAAAATTCAGACAAGAAATTTTTAAGGATTTCCAAGAAGAAACCAAAAAAGACTACGAATCTGGTAAAAACAAAAACAAAAAGTATTCTATTTGGTAATTGTAAATCCAAGTCTATCAGTGAGTAGAAAGGGAGTTCATAACTTTTTTCTTTAGGGCAGACCATTTAAGACCTTCAGGCCATTATTGTGGTTCTTGATGAACTATTTGGAACCATGTAGTAAGAAGGTCCTTCCTGTGTGGTGTTGGAAAAGAAATGCTCCCAATTCTTTCCTTTATGGAGGTCTATTTTGTCATTATCCTCTTGAGAAACATGACTACTCGGTGATGTTCCATTACATGAAAATGATATTAATATCAGCAGGTATCTTGGAATGTGGAATAGCACAGTTGTGAAGAGTGCAGGCTCTAGGCTAGATCCCTAGATTTGAATCCATCTTCCACTACTTAGTAGCTATGTGACCCAGGTCAAATTATTTAACCCTGTTAGCCTCAGTTTTCTTCTTCTGTAATGTACACAAGAGCATATATCTTATAAAGTTGTACATGGTTCAAATTAGTTTAATTTATAACAAGATACTAGAACAATGCCTGTTACATAACAAATATTCAATAAATGTTAGCTGCCATTATTGTTAATTCATTACATGTCCTAGTTTCAAAACCTATTGAAAGATAAATGATTTTTATCTTAATATTGAAAGATAAATGATTTATTTCCAAATTGCTGATAGGATCATGTTTGCTATGAATCATTTTTTAAAAAATAATTCTATATAATTTAGAGTGTGTATTTTTCTTTGTTATTAGGTCAGCTCTATGGACTAGAAAAGTTTTGGGCTTATCTAAAATATTCTCAATCTAAGATGCAATCTGTTGACCCAAAACTTCAGGAATACCTCTGTAGTTTTAAGAGGTTAGAAGACTTTCGCGTTGATGTAAGTTTTAAGTCCTTTCCTCCCTTTTGTATTCTTTTTATTCTTATATTTTGGTTTCTTACCAGTGGCTTTCTTAACCTTAAGTTTTAAATTTTTACTTTTTAACTTTTTATTTTGAAATATCAAACTTTAAAACAGGTGTAAAAATAGTGCAAATAATTCCCATATAGTTTGTTCACCCAGATTCCCCCAAAATTAACATCTTACATAACCACATTGCAAATGTCAGTTCATTTTGATTTTGATATTCCCCTATAATTAACCATTTTATAAATTTAGTAACTTTTATGTGAATATATTCTAATTTCTCACTAGCAGTTTGAAAACTTTTCACTTTTTAATGTACTTTTAACCATGTAAAATTTTTGTAACATGCTGATACAGATTTAGGGTTTACCGCTTAATAAAATTAAGACAAGAATCTTATGTGCATATGTGCAGGCTGGGGAGTAGGCTTTATGCAAGTTGATTTCAAGAGGAAAAGGAAAGCATTAAAAAAAAAGAGTGAGATAAACAAAAGAAGATGAAGGGGAAAGGAGGAAGAAGAGAAACAAAAGAGAAATAAGGAAAGAAGAAAAAAAAGAGCAGAAAAGAGAGAAGTAGAAGGAAGGCCAGGTCCATCCTTACTTAGTGTTGTAATTAATTTGTTTTGTAGTATTGTGTTAATGGATTTGATGGCTCAGGGGTGGAATTAATAGAAGTGTCTGTGCTTCTGGAATTAAGAGCTATTTTTCTAGAGTCACCTAGCTAGATCTATCACAGCTATTATAGTCCCTGCTCTATAATAGGGACTCATGCCCTGTCTAAACAGAAGCTAAGAATGCAGAACTCCTCTTTTAAATATAATGGAAGATTGGAGAAGGAGATTATTGTCTTAACTTGCCTCCAAATAGAAATATTAGTCTAGCAATATGTAGTTCCAGGTTCCCAGATCTTTGTAACCGGAAAGGCCTAAATGACTTATATTTGAAGATGTTTAAATGTAGTACCGTCAATAATATTCTCCAATTTTCTTATCCTAGGAATCTAGATAAGTCTAGAATTTGACTTTGCATCTCTTTTTTTCTCCCTACTGCTTTTGTTTATCTGTTAGTTAAACATTATCACTCAAGGAAGCCTAAGATAGGAGTTTAGAGTTGAGGAAGAGACTAGAGTTCTAAACACTTTGCTGTTGGCAGAAGTTGAAAAAAGGGGAAATGGCTTCTCTGAAACATTCTCTTGGAGGCAAGGAGCCCAGCCTTATGTTTGTGCCCTACTGGGTAGCTCAGGCCCTAATACAGGAAAAGAAGCTTAATAACATGTGCTGAGTGAAAGAATGAGCAAATGTAGTATCCTAATTTAGTTTGGGAGAAAATTTGTTTAATACCTTAAATTGTTCTTAAGTTTTTGCTATACTAATAAAATCTGCTGAAGCACCAACATAATTTCCCTTTGTTGGAAAGTCTGACCTTAGATTTTGAAGGGAGTAAAACAGTAAAACCATCTACTGTTGTCTTTCATGATTTGCAGCCCCCTATTAGTGAAGAATTTGAAAGAAAAAGACATTCATCTACTTCTGGTGAGGAGAGTAGTCGTCATAGACTTCCATCCAACTCCTCTACAAAGCCACCAAATGCTGCTAAGCCTACATCTGCCACTCAACTTCAGGTCCCAATAAAGTCTCCCAGAAGGAATACTTCACAGGAGTCCAATGACAATTTACACCAGAACAGTGCTGCCTCGGTTTCAACAAATGGTGAAATGTCTAAGAAATAGACTCTTATGAAAGTTGTTTGCCCTGGAAATCAACATTTACATCAGTATTTATTTGGGAAAAATCTGATGCTTAATTGTGAGAAAAAGAAAAAGGAAGAGAAGTGGTAGCATTTTTTCTAGCAAGATAAATTCTAAAAGTGTTTTCCCTGATTGCGCGAACAAGGGTAGTTTTGGGGACCTTTTGTAGATATCCTCTAGTTATATATTTTGGTCTCAGTATTTCTTTTCCAAAGCTATTGTTTACAAGAACAGCATTCCTAAACATAAACAAAAACAGCACAAGGAATGCCTGACATTTCAGCTCATACTTCTTAAAGAAGATATAGTATGTTGTATTCATCTCTTCTATAGAGCTTTCTTAAAGAATCCAGTTACCCCACTATCAACTCATATTTGAACTTATTAAAAACAAAGAAAGATTACGTATATATTTTTTAAATTCAGTAAAAAATTAAACGATACATTTGCTTTCCTTTTAGGTGTATAGTTTAAAAAGAACTCTTTTTTTTTTTTTTTTTTTTTTTTTTTACACAGAAGTTAAAAATATATAGCAAGATTGCAGTTAAATTGAAGTATGTGCACTTTGGTTGCTGGGTTTTGCTTGCCCCCAGACATACCTCATGATTTCCGTAGTTATTATTGTGTTGATGTGGAGTTTTCTGAATCAGCATTAGCTGCTTACATATTAGGAGAGATTTACTTTTGTGATTCTTTATAAACTTGCACAAGTAATTGAAAACTGGATTGAGATTGGTTGGAATATTGTTTTAAATTATTTAAATCTTGCACTGTTTTGAATGCATCTGCTGTTTATATATCTGCAGGTGGGTATAACACAAGTAGTCAGATTATCTTCAATTTAAAAGGAGTACTTGGTTTTCCCTTTTTGTTTCTTTAAATTTTGTTTTATGCTCATAAAGTGTTTTCAAGAGTTATATAGAAAATTGATTTCTAGTTTTTTTGCTCTTGCAACTAATGTAAATGATAGTTTCACTACTTGTGGGAATTTTAAAAAATAAAGCACTTATTCTGAATTATTTGAATTGATTTTTTTAATTTTTTTGTTTAAAATGTAGTTGAAAAGCTGTAACATTCAAATTCTGCTAGTAGAAGACTTGTATTTTGTGATTGAAGTTTCAGTTATGAACTTGTAACCTAATTTTTATTTAGCACGTGGTTCACATATATTTTCTTGTATTGGCAGAAGCAGCTAATTTCAATACACTAAATTTATTTTCTTTTTGAATAAAGTAGATGTCTTTTTCTTATAAATGATAACATTGAAATACATATAATCACCTTTGGATAAATGGGTTATTCATCAGTAAATAAAAGAGTTCCTTAGGTTATTTCTCATTCATAAATAATAATCTACAGTTTTATAATTTTTAATATTTTGGGCATAATTTTAATACTTTAATTCTAGAGAATAGTCAAATTTGAATATTCAGAAAGTAAATTTTACTTAGAAATGTTAGAAAGGGAATGCAAAACCACTAATGGATTAGAATAATAAATTTTTTAATGTTTTCCTAAGTAGGTCTGCAGTTCTGGCTTTCCAGTGAGAAAATTTCTAAACAATGTTTATTAAAGCTTTTAGTGGTCTCTTGAAATGATCTAAACATTTTTTCTGAATATGCTTTTTGTGTTGAACACTAACACCTGAAACATGTATTGAATAACCCAAGATTATTTCTACTCTCCTAAATAAGTGTAAATATGATTGGAAAATTGTATATTTTATATTTTATATGAAAGTACAGTAATCAAGAGTTTTGTGATTTGTATTATTTAGTAATTTTAACATATTAATTTGATTATAAAAGTAATACATGTACATTGGGAAATTTAGAAAACCACAAAGAAGAAAATAAAGTTCTTTTTTTAAAAAGAAAAAAAAACAAAATTGGTATTATGGTATACATAGAGCGTTGTATCCTGCTCTTTTCACCTAATAGAAGGTATTGTTTTCTAATGACTTTTTTTTTTTAGTTAGGCCAGTAATTTATTAAGATTGGAAAAGAAGAGAAATGGGAGAAAATAACAGATCATAGGTCCCAGAGAGAGAGAGGAAGGGCTGAAGAGTGATAAAGAGGACTGGTTTACAGACTACAATTTCCCATTATATATTATAAATGCCCAGGTTTTACTTGCGTATTGATCCATGTAGTGGGGGCACAGCAAGAGCAGGGCACAGAAGGTGAGAGGGGGAGAGAGAGAGAGAGAGAGAGGGAGTTTCGGCCTTTTCGCTTGCTTTTTAAACCATTAATTATTCTGCCCCTTTGCTAATGGCATGGGAGGAGTTCCAGCTATTTGCTGTTTCGATTGATTACCCCACCCATCAGTCCCCCAGGAGGGCCCAGTGATAAGGCCCCTGGAGAATATCTGGGACTTCTCCTGGCTTCCAGAGGAAACCTCATTCCTAATGGCAGAAATCTCATTCTGAACGGGATTTCTTGTGAGGGTCTTCCAGCAGCCATATTGGAGGTATCAATGTCTACGTGGACTTCTTGCCAGGTTCTAGATCCATCTATTGATTTCCTATCTAGCCTGCTTCATTCCCCCTTCTGAGTTTACACCTTTATTCTTAAACTGGTGCTGAAAGGAGATGCTCATTCTTCTGTAATTACCTCCTGCTGTTTAGAGGCAGTAGGCTCTACCTGACAAGATGTAAAACCCTCTAGCTATTCTGTTTCAGTTGGAGGAAGATGGATCTGGCATCCTGGGCAAAGCTGGATGAAGTCCCCATATGGCTAACAAGATGTTGATTCTGCAAAGGCTGCATCTTCCTGAAGTTGATGGGAAACAGTATTCTTTTATGCTATTGGCTTTTTGTCTCTTGAAGCGATATTTTAGGCCGTCCAATGACTAGCACTCGTGCGTTCCGTTAGATGCTTCTGGTGAGCTGGCACTTCCTGGGCAGCTGGCTTCACTCAAAATTAGTGCACCAAGCTGGAAATTCCTTTAACTTTAATAGCAATAACCTCCTGGGTGGCAGCACCACATATGTTACCAGATTTTGTCTAGGTTCTTGACTATGTTGCATATTGATCCATGCGGGGGTGGGGCGCTTGACAAGAGCAGGGTGCAGAAGGAGAGAGAGAAAGAAGTCTAATGAATTTTAATAGTTATATGGTATTCCAGCATATAGGTATGCAACATATATTTAGCTAACCACCTGTTGTAGGACTTTAGCTTGTAACCAGGTTTTAGTTGTTATAAACAGTTTGATTAATAATATCCTTACAGATAAATCTTTGTATATAAACTTGGAGTTATTTCCTAGAAGTTGAAATTCTAAGTGAAAAATATTCCCAATTAAGACCCTGTGGAAAAGTTGTACAGAGTATACAATTAAGAGGAACTACATCCTTGCCAACAACCCTTTATTGGGAATCTTTATGTGTTAGATTGAGAAGCAAAAAATATTATTTTAATATCACGATTAATGTCATCATTTTAATTGAATTACTGAGTGATCAAGTGATGTTTTGTTTTTGTTTTTGTTTTGAGGCACCAGGAGCCAGGGATTGAACCTGGACCTCGTATGTAGGAAGCCAGCGCTCAACCACTGAGCCACATGGGCTTCCCTGAATTGGTTTTATCATTTGTTTTGCTTGTTGTTTGTTTTTGATTTTTCAGGAGGCACCAGGACCCAATCTAGGACCTCCCATGTGGGAAGCAGGGAGCTCAACTGCTTGAGCCATATCCACTCCCAAGTGATGATTTTTTTGTTTATTTTTTGTGTTATTTTTATTGTAGGTTGTTTGATTATATCCTTTATGTTTTACTTTTGGAGTGATCATCTTTTTCTGAATAGAGCTTTTTTACTTACCAAGGATATTAATACTTTGCTTTCTAATTTTGTTTATGCACATTTTACTTGGTATGTACACTTTTTAGGCAAAAATTTTTAAATTACACCTCTTAAAGAAATTCCAAGTATAAAACTCAAGCAAAAAAAAAAAAAAACATTATTCAATGAACAAGAAAACACCACTGACTATAAATCTAAATGGTCTTACACCAACTTTTTTTGTTTTTATTTTTGTATTTTAATTTACCCAAAATTTTGTAAATCCCTAGAGACGTTAGTTGCATCCTTCCTTACAATTTTGCAGTTTTCAAGTTTATTAAATTTAAAAAGGGAACATTAAAAATGTTTAAATCCAAACTCCTTCTCCTTTTAAGGAAGTAGTTGAAGCTATCTTTGGAAGCACATAATATTCTTTATACTAAAAGAAATTAAGAAAGAATTGCATAATTAATTAATATTAATAACTAAATAGTTCTAAAATAAATTGCATTCTTTAAACTTGTGACTGTTACATTTTCCTATGCTTCTCCTTTACTCAATGGTATTATCATTTTCCTTTTTGTGCTTTACCTTTTCCTTCAACTAATTTCTTAGCTCTTTTTAAACTGCTAATTATTTTTATTTTATTCTTCTATATAGGAGACTGATCCAAGAGAATAAATACCTAACTATACCACCACTAGGTGGCAGAATGGAATAAGTCAGATCTTTAGACTTTTGGCAGAAGTGTGTGTGTGTGTGTGTGTGTGAATTCTTACTCTATTTCTTGGTGGTGTCATATAATTTGATTTAATTATTACTCTTATATTCCTAATAGTCATAGGTAGTGAACATCTCATGATTACCTTGTTAGGCAATGCCAAGCTGTGCTTAGTTATTAGTAAATAAATACTGTAACAGCATTAAGATTTGTGTTGGGTTAAAGATGAAAATACTCTTGGGTTTTTTGACCTTTCACTTAGTTTGTACTTGATTAATCTCTCCTGAGATGTCAACAAGACAAGCAAATTGTAAGATATATCTGTTTAAATGTCTAGCTAACCTAAGGTGTGTAGTTAAATCACACAGCAAGTTAGTGGATGTGTCCTCCAGAAACATGGGAAACTTAAAACTGGATATTACTCTTAACACTAGAAGAAATAGTTGTCACACAGCTAATTGAATGGCAGAGCTAGGATTTGAATGCAAACAGTTGCTCCAGAGCCCAAGCCCCTTTTCTTAACCAGTTTGTTTAACAGCTTGAAATATTGGACCATATGAACACAGACTCCAAACCTCAACTACAGTGATTCTTTTTTTTTGTTAGAGAAGATGTGTGTTTACAAAACGATCATACATAAATTAAAGGATGCCTGTACAACACCCCACCACTAACACCTTGTATTGATGTGGCACATTTGTTACAACTGATGATAGCACTTTTTAAAATAATTCTACTTTTTTTTTTTTTTAACAGTAGTTACCTTTGTTACTACTGATGAAAAATTATTAAAATAGTTCTATTGTCCATTATTTACATTAAGTGTATTTTCCCCTCATATATCACCCTTAAAATGATTCTTAACTATTATAAAATCACAATTAGGTTCTTGTGGTTAAGACTGCAAATTTTTTATATGATGCACATCCTCAGAACTGTAACGAGTGGTTTAGTGGAATATTTAGATTCATACATTTTACATACTGTATGGTACACCCTCTTTTGGGGGGAATTTATGATTAGGGAACAATATCATTCATATATTAAAAGTTTTCTCATAAATAAGGTAAAATCAAACTATATTGAACATTTTACTGAAAATCTGCTTAGGAATTTACGATGTCAACTGAAGATACTAGACTACTTAGAAATAATGTTTTTCTATCTTGAAAGGCTTGAAGGAAAATATGCCACAAAGTTAATTCATAGGAATCACTTCTGACTGTATTTTTTGACAATGTTCTAAATTCTTAACAATTAAACTATATTTTCCTGGGCCAATAGGAAATACTTTGGTTAATAGAATGGTTTCTATCAATATGCTGTATATATCTCAGCTGTATATATCAGTAAATTCCGAAAACCAAAATGTACTGGTTGTTTCGTTTTTGTTTTTCCAGATAGTATTCCAAGTCTACAAAATTGGGTACCTTTCTCAGGGTGTTTTAGGACGCATTAGACCTTCGCTACAACATGAACATGATCATAGTATTGTAATGTTTAATGTTAAATTTTTCTGATTTCCAGTTGAATGCCCCTGAGTATAATCTAAGGTGAGACTTTTAATGAGTCAAGGGGTGGGCTTTAAAAAGGGGGAGGGTCTGTGAGAACCTAAAATTTAGTTTGTAGAATCTCATACACCTGTGGATTCTTTTGGAGAAAGAATCCACAGAATTTATCAGATTACAATGGGATTTATGATCCCAAAACTGCTGCTCTTGAGACAACTTAGCTTATTTGTTAGAAGCATAGGCTCTATAGTCAAATAAAATTGAATCCTGGCTCCTCTCACCAAGTTAGAATCCTTTGTCTATAAAATTGAATCCTTCGTCTATAAAGTTGCATGTGTCTCATAGTGTTGTATTCAATGTAAAGCATTTAGCACAGTGCCTGGCATACAATAAGTACTCAGTAAACATTAACAATTATCACTGCACACTGGGTGAATAACCTCCAGGTATTAAAAGATACTTTCCCCAATAAGTAATTCATATAATTTGAATCTTCATTAAGTAGAAATTGAACTATTCAAAGTATTTTATTTAATAAAGAAAATTCAAATTCCTTGTAATTGTTTTGTTTTCCTGGATAATAAAGTTAGGAACACTTTTTTGCCCTGGTGGTGGTTCTCCTACCTCCATATGAAAAATAGTAGAGTTGCTTAGATGCTGTTATTTCTACTGACTTGAACAACTGACATCTTCACGAAGCAATTACCAGGTCATGAATCAGAATTATCTTATTACCTTATTTTCAGTTCTTTCCCCTTATGTATTCAGTTAACAATTTTGCTCATTATGTTTTCCCAGCATCACTACAATCTGTTACTTCTGCCTCATCCTAAAGAGCCTGTCCTTGAAGCAGGATATGACAATTTGTCTTCTCAATGGCCTCTCCCAGGCTCAATAACATTCCAGCAACCCCTCCCCCATTCTGCCATTATCTTCCAAATTTGACTTCATTTGTGGCGTTTCAGAAACCATATTTTTCTTCTCTTGAAATTATGCACCAGGAAATTTTAAGCAACTTTTTTTTTTTTTAAAGATTTTATTTATTTATTCATTTATCCCCCCTCTTGCTGCTTGTGCTCGCTGGGTCAGCTAACCACGCCGTGCAGGCGGGCTTGCCTTCACCAGGAGGCCCCGGGAACCGAACCCGGGGCCTCCCATATGGTAAACGGGAGCCCTACTGATTGAGCCACAGCCGCTTCCCTTAAACAACTTTTATCTTCAATAAAACTTTAGCAATTATCTCCCACCAAGAGCAACTGCTGTGTTTTATACTTTTTAAATCAGTTTTATTACAGGTAGATTTGCACCAGCTTTTCCTCTACTTGTTTCCCACAAGTATCCTGATTAAGCATTGTAGAAGTAGCAAGTAATATTGGTATCTGCCATCACTGAAGGCAATAAAGCTGGCTTTGCCAGGCCATAGACAGAGCCTGTAGGAGAGACAGATAAATTCTCTGTTCACCAAATTATTCTTATTTCCAGTCTGCTTTTTTGTTGTTTTATACTTAAATTAACCATGCTTGCTTTATTATTTTCAAAATTTTTGTATAGTCTCTAGAAAACCTGGATGGAGGGTCTCATAATCTATGTAGTACTCAGGTAGTAAATAAAGCATGCCTTCAAGACTTCTTAAAGTTTATAAGTATAATATTTTACTTGATACATGAATACATTGAGTTCAACTTAACAATATATTCACTTTATTTTTATTTTTTATTTATTTTTTAAATTTATTCATTTATCCCCCCCTTGCTGCTTGTGCTCGCCGGGTCAGCCAACCACGCTGTGCGGGCAGGCCTGCCCCCACCAGGAGGCCCCGGGAACCGAACCCGGGGCCTCCCACATGGCAAATGGGAGCCCTACTGATTGAGCTACAGCCGCCTCCCAATATATTCACTTTAAATTAAAGTATCACATCAGCACGATCTCCTAAAACCAATTTTTAAAGACTCTTCCTGCAACTTTTCATATTTGTATTTTCTCATTTCAACTATATTATTTAAATCACTAGTGCCTAAATTATGCTCAACTGATATAGCTCAAATAACAATAATAAGGATATGTTTAAACTAAAGAAGAATATCAGAGAAGGTATTACCCAAGCAAAACTCATTACACCTTTGTTTTACCTTCACAGCCTTCTCTCCTTTAAATTCAGAAACCTCATCCATCTTGGTCACTTTTGTATTCCCAAGAAAGAAAAAGAAGGGAGGGAGAACAGGGGGAAGGAAGGAACCACCTGAAATCCTACCACCTAGAGATAACTTTATATACCATGAATTTTTGCATAAAATCCTAAACTATAAAAGAAAAACATATCCAAAGTATTTTAAACAGCATTGCAAGCGATGAAGTGATTATGTATTTTAATACGTAAGAACCAAAATTAAGTGAAGACTGATGGACAGAAGGCAGAATATATCTAAAATCATTTTAGCATCTAAGAGTAGACTAAGATTGAAATATGGTTATTGCCAAACATTTTTAATGTTTCGGTTTTTTAAAGCTTTAAACAGAAGATTCAGCGTGGTTATTCTGTTGTTTTTGGAGAATTCTTGACCCAGAATAAAACCGCAGTTCTGTTAGTACTATGCAAAGAAGTCCTTTTGAGTGGGCCAAAGGATGCAGTCTAACTTAAGAGCCAAGGGAAGGCATCAAAATATTTCAACTGTTTGTAAAAATTTCTCACTTTTAGAAACTTGTTTGGGCTGCCAAGGCAGTATGGTATAAGGTAGTGGTCCTCAAATTGGAAGTATGCCTGGGAGTACATAAATACTTTCAGAAGAGGGTTTGCAAGCATAGATAATTTAAAGGAATCAACTTCCTGATCCTAAACTTTCCTAAGTACTCTTTCCTGAAATTGATTTGTCTGATAATATGCTTGATTTTCTTATAGATTAGTCTGTGGTAGGAAACACTTTGTATAAGAAAGGTATTGCCCTTAACCATCCAAATATTGTCCAGGATGTGAATGCTGTCATGGACCACACAGAGGTGAAACCTTCTTTAATGATTCATTGAGCTGTCGTAAACCCATAAGACTTGCTGAATTTCTCTTCTTTATAAATAAATTTTTAAGGGCAAGGCTTTGTGTATTTTTGGCTAGTGTTCAGTATGCTATTAAATGAGAGAGTTAAAACACTTTATTCCCAGAAGATGGAGGATTAGAGAGGCAGAGGGATCACTTCTCTCCCAGGAAAAATAGCTAGAGAACAGGCAGAGACTGTCCAGAGGGCTGCTCTGGAGTTTAGGATACCAGGGGAAGGCCATACACCACCCAGAAGAGGAGTGAAGGAAAGGAGTCTCCACTGGCTGAAAAATCCCATGAGTAAACCTGCAGAAGCAGCAGTAGGCGCCCATCCCCTCACTTTTGGAGCAGTCTGCAGACTGCAGTGGCTGTGGACTGAGGGAGTTGCAGGGGCCCTCTTCCCCAGGAAAGGGGAGGGGGAGGGACACAGTCTACAGCAAATTCAGATTTTGGCCAGTGAACTCGATCTGTTCCATTGGAGAGGTTGCACGCTTCCAGGCCAGGTGGGCCTGTGACATTGTTTGCACTGAGAGCCAGCAGTGAGCTATAGATAATTTGCTTCTCAAACACCCTCCCTAGTGCCCCGGGCTGGTTGCTGAGGAAGTATGGGTAGGGTGCAGCAGGCCAAGGGAGAACAGTTTCTGAGGAAGTTTGTGAGGTTTGGCAAAACCAGAGGACATTGCTTTCTGCACCACCTCCCATGGAGTTTACTGAATGCATTACCGCCTGGCTCCTGGGGTCTGAACTGAGTGGGCTGTCAAAGAGCGCCATCTACTGGTGAAACCAGAAAAGTGCATGGAAAGGGGAAAATAAAGAGACAAGCAGGTGCCTTTAATGCCCGCCTCTCCAAGGCCCTTGGAAACTGGCCTGCACCACATTTCTGGGTCCTTAGCCCTGGTTTGAGCAGTTAAACGGGCAATCCTATATAGAACAGGTTGAACGAAGAGTCAACAGTGGTAGCATACAGCTACTTAACAGTAAGTCTCTAGGCAAGAGAGAGAAACAACATCAGAGTAAACTCAGCATCAGAATCAGATGCCTGGACATCGGCAAAAAATTACAAGCCATACTAAGAAAAAAGATATGACTCAGGCAAAGGAACAAATCAAAGCTACAGACAAGACACAGGAGTTGAAATAGCTAATCAATAGGGTTCATATGAATCTCCCAAATCAAATCATGGAGTTGAAGGGGACAACAAGGCTAAAGAAATAAAAGACATTAAGAAGGCACTGGGTGAGCACAAAGAAGAATATGAAATCTTGGACTGAAAAATAACAGCTTTTTGGGAATGAAAGACACAATGAGAAAGATTAAAAATACAATAGAGGCACACAACAGTAGATTTGAAGTCATGGAAGAAAGAACAGGCTACGTAGAGGAAAGAACAGCTAAAATTGATGAGAAAACAGAGAAAAGAATGGGAAAAATTGAGCAGGTGCTCAGGGAGTTGAATGATAGCATGAAGCACACCAGCATACATGTCATGGGAGTTCCAGATGGAGTAGGGAAGGGAAAAGGGACAGAAACAGTATTTGAGGAAATAATGGCTGAAAATTTCTCAACTCATGAAAGACACGAATATACATGTCCAGGAAGCATAGCAAACTCCAATTAGAATAAATCCAAACAGACCCACCCCAAGACACATAAAATTCTGAATGACAAAGATAAAGAGAAAAATCTAAAAGCAGCAAGAGAAAAGAAAAAAACATAACATAAAAGGGATGTCCATTAAGACTTAGCACAGATTTCTCATCAGAAACCATGGAGGTGAGAAGGCAGTGGTGTGATATAATTAAGGTACTCAGAGGAAAACTTCCAGCCAAGAATTCATTGTCTAGCAAAACTGCCCTTCAAATATGAGTTTAAAATATTCACAGATAAACTGAAATGAACAGAGTTCATAAACAAGATCTAGCCCTGCAGGAAAGACTAAAGGGAGTTCTGAAGCCAGAAAAGAAGAGAGAGGCTTAGAGAGTGTAGAAGTGAAGACTATAAGAAAGGGTAACCAAAACGTAAAAAAGATGGACAAAAATAAGCTATGGAATATGAAAGCCAAAGTATAAAATGGCTGAAGTAAGTAATGACTTTATGGTAATAACTTTGAATGTTAATAGATTAAACTCTCCAGTCAAAAGACATAGGCTGACAGAATGGATAAGAAAACACGCTGTCTGCAGGAGACTCACCTTAAACCAAAAGATGCAAATAAGCTGAAAGTAAAAGGTTGGAAAATGATATTTCACACAGATAACCTAAAAAGAGCAGGGGTAGCTATACTGGTATCAGACAAAACAGACTTTAAATGCAAAAAAGTGATGAGATGCAGAAGGCAATATTAATAAAAGGGAAAATGCACTAGGAAGGAGTAACAGTCATAAATATCTATGCACCTAACCAAGGTGCTCCAAAATACGTGAAGCAAACTGGCAAAACTGAAGAGAGAAATAGATATCTCTACAATAATAGTTGGAGACTTCAACATGCCACTCACATCAATAGATAGAACAACTAGACTGAAGATCAACTAGGAAGCAACTTGAACTATATGATAAATGAGCTAGACCTAACAGACATTTACAGAACATTGCATCCCAAATGAGCAGGTTACACATTATTTTCAAGTGTTCATGGGTCTTTCTCCAGGAGAGACCACATGTTGGTCCACAACACAGATTTCTATAAAGATTGAAATTACAAAGCACGTCACTATTGCAGGGTGGTGGAAATGTGGAGAAGCACGGGAAAAATACATCTGGAGTGACCTATGGACAGTGGTTAACAATAATGTAATATTCATGCATCTATGTCAAAGATGTATTCTGTTGATAATGGGGGAATATGAAAATCTGTGCCAGATGTATGCTATGGACCTGGTAATAATCTGATGATATTATCTCATATTCTTTAACAAATGTTCCACCACAGTATGTTGTGTTTATGGAATACAGCAAAGGCAGTCTTGAGAGGGAAATTTATCGCCCTAAATGCCTATATTAAAAAAGAAGAAAGAGCTTAACTCAGAGATTTAACTGAATAACTAGAGAAACTAGAAAAAGAACAGCAAACCAATCCCAAAGCAAACAGAAGGAAAGAAATAAAGATTAGAGCAGAAATAAATGAAATTGAGAACAAAAAAACAATAGAGAAAACCAACAAAACCAAAAGTTGGTTCTTTGAGAAGATCAATAAAATTAACAACCCCCTACCTAGACTAACAAAGAAAAAAAAAAAAAAAAGATGCACATAAATACAATCAGAAATGAAATGGGGAAAGTTACAACTGACCCCACAGAAATAAAAAGGATCATAAGAGGATATTATGAGAAACTGTATGCCAATAAACTAGACAACCTAGATGAAATGGGCAAATTCCTAGAAATGCACAAACAATGTACACCGATGCTACAAGAAATACAAGAACTTAACAAAACAAGCACACTTAAAGAGATTGGATCTGTCATCAAAAATCTCCCAGCAACGAAAATTCCAGGACCAGATGGCTTCACAGGTGAATTCTACCAAGCATTTTGAAGAGAATTAACACCAATCTTGTTTAAACACTTCCAAAAAATTGAAGGGGAGGGAAAATTACCCAACACATTTTATGAAGCCAGCATCACTGTGATGGTTAGGCTAATGTGTCAACTCGGCCAGGTAATTGTGTCTAGGTGATTGGTCCAGCAAGCACTGGGCTAATTGTAATACAAGAGCATTTATGAACTTTGATCACCAGTGAGTTTACTGTGTGGATGGCTGATTACATCTGCATTAATCAGGGAGATTATATCAGCAATGGGTGATGTTTTTATCTAATCAGTTGAATGCCCTAAAAGGGAAGTGATTTCAACATTCAGAGAGAATTTCCCACCTTGTCTTTGGACAGCCAACTTCTCCCAGAAACTCAGTAAGGACCATTCATTGGACTTTCATCAGAGCCCCTGGTTTGCAGCCTGCCTGCGGAACCTGGACTTGTGCATCCCCATGGTCGTGTGAGAGACTCTTATAAAATCTCATATTATTGACAGATATCTCCTGTTTATTCCGTTTCCCGAGAGGACCCTGACTAATACTGTCAGTCAAAGAAGAAATTGCAAGAGAAATTAGTGTAGATATCATGAGATGAATGAAAACGAGAACACAACTTACCAAAATTTATGGGATACAGCAAAGGCAGTGCTGAGAGGGAAATTTATAGCCCTAAATGCCTGTATTGAAAAAAGAGGAGCTAAAATCAAAGCTCTAACAGAACACCTAGAGAAACTAGAAAAAGAATAGCAAACCATTTCCAAAAGCAAGCAGAAGGAAAGAAAAAACATTAGAGCATAAATAAATGAAATTGAGAGAAACAACAACAAAAAAGACAATAGAGAAAATCAACAAAACCAAAAGCTGGTTCTTTGAGAAAATAAATAAATTAGACAAACCCTTAGGAAGACTAACAACAAAAAAAGAGAAGATGCAAATAAAATAAGAAATGAAAGGGGGGACTTACCCAAACAGACATAAAAAGGATCATAACAGGATATTATGAGAAACTGTATGCCAACAAATTGACAACCTAGATGAAATGGACAAATTCCTAGAAATGCACAAACAACCTATACTACCGCTACAAGAAATATAGGAGCTCAGTAAACCAATCACAAGTAAAGAGATTGAAACAGTCATCAAAATCTTCCATCAAAGAAAAGTAAGTACAGGACCAGATGGCTTCACAGGTGGATTCTATGAAACATTTCGAGAAGAATTATACCAAAAAAAATGGAAAAGGAGGGAAAATTACCCAACACATTTTATGAAGCCAATATCACCCTAATACCAAAGCCAGATAAAGGGAAAAGTACAAACCAGTGTCTCTAATGAACACTGATGAAAAAATTCTCAACAAAATACTTGCAAATTTAATCTAACAGCATATTAAAGGAATCACAGCAAGTGGTACTTATTCTTGGTGTGCAAGGGTAGTTCAACATAAGAGAAGCAATTAACATAATAAACCACATTAACAAGTTGAAGGGAAAAAAACAACTTGACTATCTCAATTGATGCAGGAAAGGCATTTGATAAAATCCAGCATCCTTTCTTGATAAAAACACTTCACAAGATAGGTATAGAAGGAAAGTTCCCGAACACAATAAAGGGCATATATGAAAATCCCATTGGCAACATATTCAATGGGGAGAGGTTGAAAACTTACCCTCTAAGATCGGGAACAAGACAAGGATGCCCACTATCACCACTGTTACCAATATTGTGGTAGAAATTGTAGCTAGAGAAATTAGGCAAGAAAAAGAAATAAAAGGCATCCAAAGTGGAGAAGAGAAAGTAAAACTCACTGTTCACAGATGACATGATCCTACATTTAGAAAATCCTGAAAAACCTACAACAAAGCTATTAGAGCTAATAAATGAGTTCAGCAAAGTGACAGGATACAAGAACAACAAGCAAAAATCAGTAGCATTTCTATATAATAGTAATGAGCAAGCTGAGGAAGAGGTCAAGAAAAGAATTCCATTTACAATAGCAACAACAACAACAAAAAAGAAACCTTCAAATATCTAGGAATTAATTTAGCCAGGAATGTAAAGGATATGTATTCAGAAAACTATAAAAACACTGCTAAAATAAAGAAGACCCAACTAAATGGAGGAACATTCCGTGTCCATGTATTGGAAGACTAAACATTTTGAAGATTTCAATTCTACCCAAATTGATTTATAGAATCAATGCAATACTGATCAAAATTCTAACAGCCTACTTTACAGAAATAGAAAAATCAATTATCAAATTTATTTGGAAGGTATAGGGGTCCCGAATAGCCAAAAACATCCTCAAAAAGAAGAGTGAAGTTGAGGACTCAGTTTCTGAGCTTGAAATGTATTATAAAGCTACAGTGGTCAAAATCGCATGGTATTGGCATAAAGATAGACACATTGATAAATGGAATTGAATTGAGAGTTCAGAAATGCTCACCTCTGGCCAACTGATTTTTTTTTTTTTTTTAAGTACTGGGGCTGGGGATTGAACCTGGGATCTCATATGTGGGAAGCTGGTGCTTAACCACTGAGCTCCACCAGTTCCCCTCAACTGATTTTTGATAAGTCTACTAAGTCCACTTTTCTGGAACAGAACAGTCTCTCTAAATGGTGCTGGGAGAACTGGATATCCATAACCAAAAGAGTGAAAGAGGATCCCTATCTCCCTATACGAGAATCAACTCAAAATGGATCAAAGACTTAAAACATAAAACATAAAAACCAGGTTAACTCCTAGAAGATAATGTAGGGAAACATCTACAAGACCTTGTAGTAGGTGGGGGGTTCTCATAAACCTTATACCCAAAACATGAGAAACAAAAGAAAAAATTAGTAAATGGGACCTCCTCAGAATTAAACACTTCTGCATCTCAAAGGACTTTGTGAAGAGGGTATAAAAGCAGCCTAATCAATGGGAAAAAAATTTTGGAAAACACCCATCTGACAGGGGTTTAAAATCCATGATATAGAAAGACATCCTACAACTCAACAAATTGACCCAATTTAAAAATGGGCAGAAGACCTGAATTGATATTTTTCTAAAGAAGAAATACAAATAGCAAAAAAACACATGAAAAAATGTTCAACATCACTGGCTATTAGGGAAATGCAAATCAAATCTATAATGAGATATCATTTCACATCTACTAGAATGACCACTATTAACAAACAAAACCAGAAAACTACAAGTGTTGGAGAGGATGTGGATAGACAGGAACTGTTGGTGGGAATGTCGGATGGTAAGGCCAGTGTGGACGACTCTTTGGCCGTTCCTAAGGAAGGTGAATAGAGACCTACCATGTGACCCAGCAATATCACTACCAGGCATATACCCAGAAGAACTGAGAGCAGTGACATGAACAGATATCTGCATACTGATGTTCATAGCAACATTATTCACAGTTGCCAAAAGATGGAAATAATCTAGGTATACATCAACTGATGAATGGATAAACAAACTGTGGTATATATATAAGATGGAGTATTATTCAGCTTTAAGAAGAAATGAAAGCATAAAGCATGTGACAACATGGATGAACCTGGAGGACATTATGTTGAGAGAAGCAAGCCAGACACAAAATGACAAATATTGTACAATTTTGCTATTAAGACCATAATGAGCAAACTCATGGAGTTAATAGCTAGAATATAGTCACCAGAAAATAAAATGTGGTTAGAGAATGGAAAGCTGAGGTTTAATCTGTGCAGAATTGGTAAAATGTTGTTTGTAAATGTTTTGAAATGAATAGAAATGGTGAAAGCACATCATAGGATTTGTAATTAGTAGCTCTAACATATGGGTATGATAGTGGGTTGTTTGTTTTTTTGGAGTAGTGAAAGTGCTCTAATATTGATTGAAGTGATGAATGCACAACTCAGTGATTATACCAAATGCCATGCCATTGATTGTACATTTTAGATAAATTATATGGTTTATGAACAAAAAAATAATAGGATGTGTTGGGGGAAAAAATCCACCAAGTGTAAGATATGGACTATAATTTGTAGTTATACTTTGACGATGCACTTTCATAATTTGTTAAAAACACTTCACAGCAGTGCAAGATATTTGTGGTGGGGTGATGTATGGAAGCCATGTATAATATTATGCATGTTTCTTTTGTAAGTTCACAACTTTTACTATAAACTTATTTATATATGTTCATGTATGATTGATATACTTCAATAAATTGTTTTTAAAATGAAAAAAACACAAAAACCACATTATTATAAAAATCATACAAAATACATATTATAATTTCAGCCAGTCTTCATCTAATTTCATCTTATAAAATGTTTAAAATTTTTTACTTCCTATTTATTAAATATATTATTTTAAAAATAGCTGCCAGACAGATTAGCTTTTGGCAGAATAAACTTTCTTTCAATTTATTTTAAGAGTTGGATCATGATTCTTCTCAAGACATGGATTTCCAATAAAATGTGTGGCTGAGATTGTCGAAGTGTTTACCAAATCCATTTCTCCTTCCCTTGTGGCATGCTGTTAGACTGCATCCCTATCCTCCAGCTTTTGTCAGTGTTACTGGTTCTCGATACTGGAAGGCAGTGAAAGTGAGGCACACCAATTCTCTTCATACTTACTGTCTCCTTGTTTTGGCTATGTGGAAGCCACATGTTGAAGGCAGCAGAGGCCCAAGAGGGCAGGAACCTGTGTCCCTGATCACCATCTAGTTCCTTTTTGGACTCTATTTTATCAATAAATAAATATTAAGCCATCAGTATTTGGGAATTTATCTGTTAAAGGAGCTAGTATTACCTTAATAATAAATTTACTATGTTTAATAATTACCAATATGTGTATATATTTATCTTATGTCAATTATATATTAATATTTGTAGTAATTCAATCTAGATGAAAAACTCTATGAATTAGTCCCATTTATGGTCAGAGGAAAATAAGTAAAACTTTAACTTATTATATATACATATATGATAAATAAAACTTTCAGACAAAAATGTATTAGGAAAAAAATCTGGAGAAAATAGAATGGAAATACAAGTTCAAGGAAAAAAAGAAAAGATAAATTTTCTAAGTTTTAAAGGACTTGCTCATATATTTTTAAAGATGATTCTAAATATCTTATCTGAATTTCATTGGGTTCATTTAAAAAGTGATTTATAATTTTATTTATAAACATCAATATTTATAAAATGTTGGAAATTATGATCTTTGCAACCATTTTAATTTATGACAAAAGATTTTAGATGTCAACTTAGAAACCTGTGAGGGATCCATAGTTTATCAAAATTATTTTAGGGTGTTTTCAAGCAAAAATGTTTGAGAACTAAAGGATGGTATTAAAAAAATGCAGACTTCTCCGTTAAATATCCCTTCATCCAAATTCTGGTTCTGCTGTATGACTGGGCAAGTTAGGTAACCCGTTGGCCCTATTCTGCCCCATTATTTAAATGAGAATATATGTAAAATGCTTATTATCTGGCACGGACCTGCTCTTGTTATTAAAAATCTTAAGTAATTTTAAGAGGGAAAAATCAGTGACTCAGGTGAACATTAATTCATCAGGTCCCATTTTTCTGAGAGTGAATAAAAAATTAGATATGGGGGGAAGAGCTTTATTTGGGAGAAAAGGGATCATTTTAGAACATATAGTATGAGCCAAGGGAAGCTCTGTTACATGGCAAAATGGTGCTGGAAGGGACCCTATTTGGGAGGAATCTAGGAAGGATGGCAAGGCTGTGTATGTAAAGGAAAAGTGAGAAGAAAGCACACATTTGTTTTAAGTTGCCTTGGTTCTAGTCAACTATGAAATTAAATTGCTCTGAAAATTTAAAGTTCTTTAAAAAGTTGCTTTTAAGTTGCTGTGATTATTTTATATGTACCATAAATAACATATACTTTATGAATCTCCTCCCTTGTGTTCCACATGACTCCTATTTTAAGTATGTCCAGAATGATACCAGAAAACTAAAAAGGCCAACTACCAGCTGTTTTTTTTTTTCTATTATCATTTTTTTTAATCCCTGAGAGGATTCCAGACAATAAGTATGAATAACTTCTTTACCTAATACCTCTGATTACAGTTTGTACCTATTGAGATAGCAGATGAATGCTAGTGGCCACGGCTGGAACGGAAGCTGGGGAGAGCTGTGGAACTGCAAAGTTGATGCCTTATAAACAAGGCAGATGCAGTTAGGAAATACCTGATGTCACTTGACCGCTTTCCATTACTTCATCAGCTACCTTAAAATTCAGATTTGCTACTAGAGTTCTTGGATTTAGGAAGGTATCAGAGAAAGTCAGAAGGGAACCATATTTAAAAAATTGCCATTGTCAGTGGAAGTATAAATTGGTACAGTACCTCTATGATTGAAGATTTAGCAATACCTTTCAAATTTTTTAGTGCATTTAGCATTTGACCTAGCAACTCCACTTCTATGAATTTACTAATATAATCTTTGCACATGTGTGAAAAGATACCAGTATAATCATTGAAAACATTTTTAATAGCACAGGAGGCAAGTGGCTCACCACTTAGAAGGATGAGAAGAGATCAAGAGGGTAAAGTGTTCAGTTATGCAAGGAGGTCAACCCAGTAAAACAGGAAAGAGGGCTAGGTAGAGCAGCTCAATTCTTTTTGCTAGTATCACTAGTCACTTATACATGGGAGAGAGTGGGTAGCAGAAGAAACTACTTTTCCCACACAAACTCCTAGAGGGTTAGTTTCTGTTTTGTGGGCACTGGCAGGAATGCTGGGAGGAGGAAAAACTGGTTTCTCCTAGAAACACCTAGGATTGCTGCCATCCAGGGCTCTATCTGTTGTTAATCACCTCTACCAACTGATTACTCATAATTCCTCTGCATTATTAGTCTCCAGTCATGCTGGTTTGCTCATAGTCCCTTGTATACCTTGCTATGTCCCAGCTTCCTGCCTTTTGCACACATAATTTTCGTGGCCACCTTTCTTCACCAATTGTCCATTTGCCTTTTCCAGATTAAGCCCTGACTCTGCATTCTGGCTACAAAGGCCTCATGCTCCTCTGAGCCCTTTTAGAACTTGTTCTCCAACCCCTCCTTTGGTCTGCAGCAGGTGTTACCTGTCTTGTTACATTTTTCTTTATGGCTCTAGGCTCTATTTCCTTTGCTTTTCAGTCCTGAAATGATCAATTAAGGAAAGCTTAACTTTTCAAAAAAAGAGTTATACAATTTATACCTGGGTCAAAAAGAATATGGAGTTTAGTTTTATGAAATATGAGTATGATTAGGCATTTTTTCCTTCATTTTCTTCATTAACAAGGAGACTTGGGTCATGTCATTTAACCAATCTGTGCTCATTTCTGAACATTGGAGAAACAATTGAGTTTGTTTTTAAGATTAAATGAGATAAAGATACCTGGACAGAATTTTTTAAAGTAATGCTTCCATAATTTGTTAAACTGCCTTTTGTCTATTATTTTATTTTTTGAAGTTGAAATAAAGTTTACTTTAAAAAATAACTTATATCTGGGAAAGTAAGATTTATTACTGTTGACTCATTTTATCATCCCAAATACTGAATATTAGACAATGTGTGGTAGAGGGACTGAGATGTCCTCTCCAAGGATGTGAAACTTCAAGTGCAATGAGGGATATGTAATCTTTCTCCCCGCTCCCATCTCCTGTTTCCCAAGATACTATGGCAATTGTTTGTTTATAGATGTCCCATAAGCTCTTGGAGGCGGCTGAGGATTAAGTTGCTTATTAATTCATTTAGTCTTGACCTAAATATGGTTGAATAAACACAGGGACATCTGTCCTCCTTAATTAACATGTAGAGACGAGAGATTTCTTTCTACCTTCTATGGATCACATGTGAATTCTGTCGAGGGCCCCAAAACAACTTGTTGCCAGAGTCCTAGCAATTGTTTATAAGTGAAACCTACAGCTAATGGGGAGGGTTTTTGTTGTTTTTGCTTCCTTTGTCTTTTTTAAAAGGCCCCCTGTTGTGAGTAGCCCTTACTATTTTACCAGCCAAAGGCCATGTCCTATATAGTATATTTCCTTTCAGGTTCAAATATGATAGATTTTCCCAGATCCCTGTAAATTTCATCTCCCACAGGCTTCCACACTTCTCTCTTCACTTGACTGTATGAAATAGACTAAAGCAGTCTATTATGGAGCACTGTTTCTCTTGGTTGTTGACATGAAGTGATGGGTTAAGAAGTTGTCAGCTAAAACCAGACAAACCCTTACTGAGAAACCTTGGAGAATTTTTTTTTCTTAACAAAAAATCCTACTTAACAGTTCATAGGAGCTGACCAAATGTTGAGTTTCATACATCTGGTGAGATGGAGACCAGTAGTCATGCAGATGATTGCTTCCATGTTAGAATACTTCACAGTATGCCAAGCTCAGCCACACATGATGTCATTTGAGCCTTATTATATACCTGTGAAGTAAGCAAAGCAGGTATATAACCCCCGTTTTACAGATCAATGAAAATAAAAGAATAAATAAAATTAGGACTTGCTAAACCCCACTGGTTTTAAGTGCAGAGTTGGGACTAGAGCCCTGATTCTGGTCTCCTTATGCAGTGCTTTTTCCAATATAGTATCCTGACGAGGTTTCCGTATATCCCTTAATTATAATACCATACATCATGTCCATTTTTCTGTAATGTGATCACAAACTGCATTATACTGCTAGGAATGCAGCATGGACTAGTCTGACTAAAGACACTGAGATCTTGCCAGAGGTGAAGAAGTCTGTGAGTGTGAATTTTGAGGATAAAAGCCCCTCTCTCTTGAATGCACCCACCAAATATTCAAGTCAACCTTCATAAAAATGATGGAGTAGGTGCTGTATAAAGATAGAGAAGCAGAAGCTCACAATTGCTCAGAAAATAAAAAAAGCTAGGTGGAAAGAGGTGGATAGAACTCCTCTTGAAGTGGCTGAAACCAAGTATATTAGTCTGCCACAGGGGTGCTAATATGAAATACCAGAAATAGGTTGGTCTTTATAAAGGGTATTTATGTGGGGTAGAAGTCCACAGTTACCAGGCCATAAAGCATAAGTTTCTTCCCTCACCAAAGTCCATTGCCACGTGTTGGAGCAAGACAGCTGCCGACGTTTGCCAGGGTTCAGGCTTCTTGGGTTCCTCTCTTCCTGGGGCTGCGTTTCTCTCCGAGCTTAGCTCCTCTGTTTCCACCACAAAGTCAGCTGTAGACTATCAAGCAAAGGGCTCACTTCTCTTCTCCTGGGGCCTTCCCTCCAACATCAAAACTCCAACATCAAAACTGCTTCCACTGCCCTTTGTCTTGCCTTTTATATTTGATTCCCCCACCCACCAAGGGGTGGGGCTCAATGCCCTACTGACGTGGCCCAGTCAAAGCCCCAATTATAACTTAATCATGCCCAGATGAACAGATCAGTTTACAAGCATAATCTAATATAGATTTTTGAATTCATAATTATATCAAACTGCCAAACTGCAACACCAAGAGGGGTCATTGGGAGACAGCTTCATGGAGAAGGTTGTGTATAAGAAAGGGGTAAAAAGCAAAATTGAGTACTTATTATTTACCAGACTCTATGGAGAAAGCTTTTATATACTTTTTTCATTTCATCCTCACAACAATTCTGTGTGGTAGGTACTTTTATTAACCTAATTTTTTATATGAATAAACTGAATCTTAGGTAAACTAAGTAACTTGCTCAAGGATTTACCTAGGCAGAATTCAAACCTCAGTCTGTCACCTCCAGAACCTATATTCTTATTTTGTTGTATCTCAACATCCTTAGTAAAGAACTAGAATAACAATATCCTCTATGCAGAGTTGTTGTGAGGGTTAAATAAGAAAGCACCCTTTGAACTGAAAAAAGTCTGAATATATGTCAGGCTTTCATGTTATTCTTTGTTCTATCCTCTATTCTCCCATGAGAATCTGAGCCCCCTTTTATGGCACTCTGTATCATAGTAGATTGTTTACTAAAGATTGTCATCTTCCTCTTCCACCATTTGTGAATTTCTCAATGGCAAAGTCTATCTTATTCATTATTTTTGGTAAGAAATAATGAAAAGGTGTGTGTTACTAAATAAAAGTTTGTTGAATGAAAGTGATGTTTGAACAGGAATTTATAGACAAAAAACATGGCAGAAAGGATGGGGAAGGATTCCCATAATAACAGCATTTAAAGGACAGACAGGTACCCTGTTGGATTGGAGAGCCAGCGCTTTCATATTGCATAAAGGGAAAGAAGAGAGTTTAGGCAGAGAAAGCAACTAGTGAGAAGTTTTGATGTGAGCAGTTTTGGAGACTCATTGTGGGATTTTGGGAAGGAGATGGATACTTGGAGAAAATGGGGTGACATCATTGTAAAGAATCATATGGATGGGAAGTAAATGAAAATCAGCAACAAGAAAAGAATTTTGAACTAGAGTAGTGGCTGTCTGAAGGGAAGATAGGACTTAGAATTAGCATTTAGGGTGAGCATCAAACATCTCTGTGTGGATTACTCCAAAACCTTCCTGAATCCCGACCACACCATATGGTATTATTGCCATCGCTGCTTACCTCCCTAACTACCATCAACATTATCAACCTCTTTAACCACAGAAATAACAACCACAGTAACAATGGATATTTTATCTGAACCTACTGAGTAAGCTACTTGCCAGGGCCACGAGTAAAAGTTTCAGCTTCTGTTTTCGATGTGTCTACAAAAGCCTCATGTCCCTCCTATATTCCTCTATCCTGTACTCCAGTGCTAGGCTCTCCTTTCTTAATCATGTCGCTCAATGTTGTTAAAAACAAAACAACAAAAACTTCTTAGCATTTAGGCCATCCAAATCAGGATCTTAATATACTTACAAAATAATTTTAGTTACTTTTAGAATAGAAATTATATTTGCATGGTTCAAAATTCACTATGGTATATGGTACAAAAGTCTTCCTTCCCGCTTCTTTCTCCCAATCCCCCAGTTCCCCATCCCAGAGACAACCAGTGCAAATTTGTTCCTTGTGTACCCTTCCAGAGGATTTCTAAACTTGCCTTTCTAATATTCTCCCACATCACTTAACACATTTTTTTTCCCAGCAGATTATCCCAAGTCTACAAACATGCCATGTTCTTCCTCCTTACAATGTTCTCCTCCTCCCCTTCTAAATCTATTAAGTCAAGAAATATCAGGAATTTTTCCAGAAAGCATGCATTTTGCGATTTATTGACTAGTAGAAAAAGAGAAAGGGGAGAATGGAAAGAAACTACTTTCTATATTTTGGGTCTAGTAAGTCAGGAGGAGATACCAAAATGCTCCTGGAGGTTTTTATTGATTAGTAAGCAGTGGGAATGACCCTTTTTCACACATATTTTAAAAACAAAACACTAAAAGTCCAATACCATTTTTCAAAGATTCTGCACAAGTTAATCCTTTAAATCCCAGTCTATCACCATTAAGTGTCTGTCTAAAAAGATTAGTTTCAGTTTGACTTATCTGACCAGATTTAGTGAATCCCATTTCCCTTGAGAGAAACAACTGTCAAAATGATCTGATCCATAATAAGATTAATATCCTTTGAGAAGGAGGATAATTGTGTGCAAAAAAAACAAAACAAACAAAAAAAAACTCCATTGAAGGTGGGGAAGGGCATGGGTCCCTTGGGAGCAAGTGTCTTTCTTTCCAGCTGTTTTTCAGATTACCTCTGACTGAATGGTAGACATAGGTTGCATGAAACACCTGCTGTTGAGATACCTGTCATTCACCCAACTGATTAGTTTCTGAAAAAGCATGACACTGGTCAACTACTTTCATGGATAATATTCTTGTTTTGGAAAATGAAAAGCACTAAATGGAGACAAACTTATCTATCAGTTAAAACTCAGCTGATATATGATATGCATGCATTATGTGCATTCTAGTTCAAGAGCTCTCCAAAATATCAATATCTCTGTATTTTTAATTTATATTCCCTTCATCATTCCATAAAGGAATTGAGGCAATTTACAATAATTTAATCTTATGCTAAATAGAAATTTTTAAAAAGATTTAAAGCTAGGATAGCATGCAGATTTACAGGTCATAAAGTCTTATATGTTATTAAAATCAGGCTGCAAAATTTTTTGAGCTCCTTGATAGCCAAAGTAAAATGATTCGCATTCCATTAAAACAATTCAGTTTCTTAGGAGAAGAGAAACACTTCTTGTCAGTCTATCAAACATTTGTGTCGGTTTTTGTGTGGGGGCATCAAGTGATATCTGGACGTCTCTAACAACATCTTTTAACATACACACTAGTGGTTTCTGTCTGTAGTTTCTTCTTTACCATTCCTCTCTGTAAAGTAAAGGTATAATTGTATAGCACAATTCAAAAATGGCAATCTGAAGGGACATAAAACAATAGATTCCATATGTAACTCTCTGATAATCCCCGAATAAAAGTGAGATATCTAGAAAAATGGAGTAACTGAATGTTCTTCAAGATATCGACCTTGTTTATTTCTTTCAATAGGTCTTTTGATAAAAGTTGAGTGGAACAGAAATTAATATATATTCTTTTGTATGGATCTGGCATTTAGATCTTCTCTCTAGTTGAATAAGAGAAGATCCAGAGACTTTACAAATCAACCAGGAATGGTAGGGATGGAAACCTATATGTAAACTGATGGCCCAGTATCATGAAGGTACTTTTGATTGCAACTTCCAAAAAGCCCAACTCAAACTAGCTTAAATAAAGCTTCAGATAATTTATTTTTAATATCTGTTTCCTAAAAATTTATTTAAAACTATAAATTTCCTTTTAAGTACTGCTTAGATGTATCTCATGGATTTGGGCATGTAATGTTTCCATTGTCATCTAGAATCCTTGTATTTATTAATATTGTTCAGTATTCAAAGTATGAGATTTTAAAAAGATGTCCTTTGGTTGTTAACTTCTAATTTTTTTTAATTATGTCTTATGGTAAGATAATTAGTCTGCATGATATTAATGCTTCAAAATTACTTAGGCTTCCATTATGACCAGATGCATGAACTATTTTTCTTAATTTTTCATATATGCTTTAAAAGAGAGCATATTCAGTTGTGGATATAGAATTTTTCGTATATCTAATAACTTGAGCTTATAAAATGCATTGTTCGGGTCTTCAAGATCTTCTTCTTTGTCTGCTTGATTTTTCAGTTTCTGAGAGGGGTTTATTAAAATCTCCAGCTCTAATTGTTGATTTATCAGTTTATAAATTTACACTTGGTAACAAAAATTATACATTTTCAAGGAATTAATTAAGCCAAGAATACAATATTTCTATGAAGTGAACTTTGATATGTTAGTGAAGGACATAAAAGGGGCTCTGGTTAAATAGAGAGTTATTCTATCCTTTGGGATGGGGTGAATTAATATTATAAAGTTGTCAGTTCTCCCCATACTAATCTATAAATTCAGTGCAAACCAAGTAAATATTTCAATTGGATTTTTTGAGACTTACAAATTTCCTCTAAAATTAATATAAGGACTAAAAGACCAAGAATAGCTGACAAACTTTAAAAAGCAAAGCAAAGTGCCAGTACTTAGAAACAAAACCAGAGTGGTTTTGGCACAACAACAGACAAATAGACAAATGGAACAAAATGGGGGAGTCAGAGACAGATCCAGGTATGGAAACATACCATATACCAAAGGTAGCACCACAGATAAAGAAGAAAAGGATGGCATTTTCAGTACATGATATTGGGGAAATTTACTCATTTTATTGAGAAAAATCTAATTAGATCTCTACCTAGCTGCACATACAAGGTTGGACTCTTGTCTGGATGGATCAAAGATCTAAATGCAAAAGGTAAAACTATGATTTAATAGAAGAAATATGTAGGAGAATTTATTTGTGAACTAGGAGTGAGGAAGTACTTCTTAAATAAACTTCAAAAACACAGATCATAAAGCACACAAAAAATGTTGATTACATAAAACTTAATTTCTATTCAAAGAAGGACATCATAGATAAAATTAGTAGATGGTGACAGATTGGAAGAAGATATATGCAATGCTTAAAAGTGATAAGAGAGGGGGCGGATGTGGCTCAAATGGTTGGGCGTCTGTCTGCCATATGGGGGGACCTGGGTTCGATCCCCGGGACCTCCCGGTAAAATTTAAAAAAAATAATAAAATAAAATAAAAAAAGTGATAAGAGAGTACCATCTAGGATTTACCAGAACACCTTGCAAACCAACAAGAAAAGGACAGGAACCTCACTAGATAATAGGCAAAGGAACATTAACAGGCAATTTACTGAAGAGAGCCCTCCCCTCCAAAAAAAACACACACAAAAAAACAAAAAAGTGATAAGACACATAAAGAAATGGCCAAAGTCATCATCAAGGAAATGCAAGTTATGACTATAGGTTATCACTTTGCATCTATGTTATGGGTTGAATTGTGTCCCCCCCAAAGATATGTTCAAGTTCTAACCCCGAGTCCTATGAATGTGACACTATTTGGAAAGAGGATATTTGAAGATGTGATTATTGGAAAGAGGATATTTGAAGATGTGATTAGTTAAAATGTGGCCAAATTGCATAAGGGTTCAGTCCTAATCCAATATAACTGGTGTCCTTATCTTATAAGAAGAAGAAGACACAAGGAGAGAGACAGAGGGGAGAACACCATGTGATGACGAAGGCAGAGATTGCCATGTATTGCCTGCAAGTTACCACCAGAAACTAGAAGAGGCATACAGACTTTGAAGAAAGCACAGCCCTGATGACAAGTTGATTTCAGACTTCTAGCCTCCTGAATTGTGTGACAATAAATTTCTGTTGTTTTAAGCCACTAGGTTTGTGGTACCTTGTTGTAGCAGCCTTAGTAAATGAATAAACCTATTAGCCAGGTAAAAAACATTAGAATGTTGGGCAGAACCAAGGATTATTGGTGATGTGGGAATATGGAAACCATCATGCATTGTTGGTGGGAGTGTGGACTGGTACAAATTATTTATATGCATACCTTATAACTCAGGAATTCCATTTCTTGGTGTGTGTGTTTTTATATTTATAATGATAATTTCCCAAGAAAATTGTCTCGCACTGGTCCACAAGGAAACATATATGAGGATGTTCGTTGCAGTGTTAGGTGGAAGGGAGCTGAAAGCAATCTTGGATATCCATCACTTGCAGAGAAGTTAGGGAAAATATGGTTGCCAAGGAGTATTACATAGCAAGTAGAAGGAGCAGAGTAGATAAACACAGTAACATAGAAAGTCAATGTTTAGCAAAAAAGGAAGAAGCAGAATGAGATAGGATTCATGCACACAAAACAACAATAGACATTTAAAAACATATACATAGGACTGGGGAAATACACAAGGTTAAACTGGAGTATCTTGTAATGCTAGATAGTAAGGAATGCTAAACAAGCATGCAAACACACACAAAAAGCAAACTAGAGGGCAGACCAATGCTCCAGGCCCTTGATATTGATGCTTGTACTTATGAACCTTGTTCTTGTGAAACCGAAACTTGGCCTGGTAATATATATTGCCTAAGAGTTATCTCCTGAGCGCCTCTTTGTTGCTCAAATGTGGCCTCTCTCTAAGCCAAACTCAGCATTTAAACTCACTACATCCCCTCCACCCCCACCCCCACCCCACTCTGGCATGGGACATGACTCCTGGGGATGAGCCTCCCTGGCACTAAGGAATTAATACCAAGTGTCAATTAATGATGCATTTGGAGAAAGACCTAGAACAAAAGGGGGAAATAATAAATGCAAATTAGTTTTTATAGCTCAAAGATTTCAAAGGGAGTCGTATGGTCATTCCGGAGGCTTCACTTATGCACGTCTCAGAAGGATCTCACTGTCTGCCAGAGTAAACAGTGACATTTAGATACTATAGGAATGGCAGACAAACTCAGGAAATCGGCACCCTGTCAGTGGGTCTTATCTGGGAATCTCCCTCAAAGTATCAGAGTTAGACTCATTTAAAATTTTCCTACACTTGGTTCTTCTATCCCATTTATTTGAACTTATAATTAGCACTATACCTGTTAAATATATTGTCCCAGAGACTTAAATCTCCTGGCTGTTCATATGCTGGGAGAGCCTTGAATCTCAACAGAGTTGCAGAATACCTACTCTCCAGTTCATCAGACTCACCCAGGACAACTAACAAAAGGATGATGATGGACAACGTCCAACCCAAGAAGCAGAGAGTATCTTCAACTGCAAACAAGACGGTTTCATCCAGATGCCCCATGGGATCTAAGATCCCTCTCAATCAGGAGCAGAGTTGGACATCACTATCCTCAAACCCTCAAGATAGAGGAACGAACAAACATAAGAGGGGAATGCAACTGTGGACTAAAGTAGACTTATTTTTATTTTAGTAATGGAAGAACTTGTAATACTGACATAAAAACAGTGCTCACCACAGATTCTGAGGGGACGGAGAGGGAACAATAGGTGTAACATGCGGTATTTTTGAGACATTAGAATTGTTCTGCATGATATTGCAATGACAGATACCAGCCATTTAACATTTTATCAAAACGTATAAATGTGTGCTGTGCAAAGTGTAAAACATAATGTAAAATACAGACCATGGTTAGTGGCAATGCTTCAATTTGTGTTCATCAATTGTAACAAATGTACCACACTAATGGAAGATGTTAACAGGGGAAAGTTTGGTAGCGGGAAGGGTTGGTATATATGGGAATCCCCTATATTTTTGATGTAACATTTATGTAATCTAAAGCTCTTTTTAAAAAATTAAAAAAAAAAAAAAAAAAAAAAAAAAAGAATGCAAACCACACATTGATGGGAGAATGTCAAAGGGACACAGGAGCCAACTGAAAGCACTCCCAGTGGCCAAAGTTGGAACAATTTGAGCAAAAAAATAATGAAGTATTGGATTATAACCCACAGTATAAAATAAACACCTATGAGTCTACACTGATATGAATAAATTATTGAATACATAAATAAATGGAAGAGAAGAGTCAAATATCCAGTGCAGAAGAATTCCAAATAATTTATGTAGGTACTCTGCTCTCAAGGAGGTGGAACTCAAGTCCCCCTCCTTTAGGTGGGCTACACACAGTGACTTTCATCTAAACAGTAAAGTATGGAAAGAGGGAAAAACAACAACTTTACTGTGGAGAATCTTGACAAACACTAATTCAGCCAGATGATGTAGGTCAACATCAACAGTGATAAATCATGTTGATATATGTATCCTTGATATGATGTGATGAAAATGGCTCTTTACCTCTGTGGCCCTCCTTCCCAAAACTCGAAAGCCCAGTCTAATCACAAATAAAACAACACAAATTTCAGTAGAAAGGAATCTTACAAAATACCTGACCAGTACTCCTCAAAACTATCAAGATCATCAACAAGGAAAGTGTAAGAAACTGCCACAGCCAAGAGAAGCATAAGCAGACACGGCTAAATGTAACATGGTATCCTGGATGAGATGCTGGAACAGAAAAAGGACATTAGATAAAAATTAAGGAACTCTGAATAAACTGTGGACTTTGGTTAATAATAATGCATCAGTGTGGTTCATTAATTGTAATTAATCATGGCAACAAATACCATGATAATGTAAGATGTTACTAAAAGGGGAAACCGGGTGTTGGTATATATGGGAACTCTGTACTATCTTCACAATTTTTATGTAAATCTAAATTTATTCTAAAAAGTAAAGTCTATTTAAAAAATACATATGCAAACAAAATACTCTTATAGACAGGCTGCCTACAGAGAGAGGGGATTAAGGTGGACAAATAGAATAAAAGAAGTGTGCACAGACCAAGGATGATGGTGTGCCTGGCACTAAGGGCTATGAGTAGCTCAATCCTCTGCACCTGAGGTCCAAAAGTAAATGAATGCAACAGTCAGTTCTCACTCCTCATCTTACTGGACTTAGCAGGATTTGAAAGTCTCTCTCCTTGAACCACCATGTTAATTTGCCTCTCCTCACAGTCTTCCTTCTGGCTCATCTTCTCCCAGCCTCAAGTATAGGAGATCTTACTATTTTTGGTGCCATGGACTTCACATTTCACAACCTCCTTATACTACCCTGGTCTAAGCCGTCAGTGTTTCTCACCAGGATTACTGCAATTTTCCAAACCTGTCCCCCTGCCTCTGTCCTTCCACTTCTTGAATTTATTTCAACACAGCAGCCAGACAAATCCTGTTAAAATGGAAGCCAGATGTCACTACTCAGCTCAACTATTTGATAGTTTTCCATCTAACTCCAAAAAAACCTCTGCAAGTCTTTATAAAAGCCTGAAAATCCCTAAGTCCTGGGCCCTTCTGACTTTATCAACCCTCTTGCCTATGCTGGTGCCCTTGCTGTGCCCTGGACTTACTCTCAGAATTCCACTCTAAAGCCTTTGCACTTGCAGCTCTTTCCACATATGATGCTCAGATAGATTCTTAGCTCATCCTCTTCTTCTCATCTTCCCATCACCTTCCCACTTCCCCCACATGCTTTCTAACCCTCTTCCATGCCTTATTTTTATTCTCAGCACTTATCATTATCTAGCATAGTATATATTTTCATTATTGTATGTCTGCCTCATTAGATGTAATCTATAAATCAAGAATCTTTGCTTATTGTGCTCATTACTAGAGCCCCACAACCTAGAATTGTGGCTGACACATGAATACATTTAATAAATATTTGTTGAAAAAATGGATAAATGAATGAGTAAAGTGTGGTAGTCTGAGGCTCTTATGGGTTCCAGAAAAATCATGTCCTTAGGGCTAATCCATTCCTGTGAGTGTGAACCTATTTAATGGGACCTTTTGATTGGGTTGTTTCAGTTAAGGACCTTTTGATTAGGTTAGTGCACTTAAGGACACTTTGATTAGATTACTTCAGTAAGGCATGACCCAGGGTGGTTCTTAATCCTCTTAATGGAGTCATTTATAAACGGGATGAATACAGAGAGAAGGCCAGAAAGAAGCCAGAAGCTGAAGCAATGAAACCTAGAAGAGAAGGGAGACCAGTAGACACCACCATGTACCTTGCAATATGACAGAGGAGTCCAGGATCAGCTGGCAGCTGTCTTCAGGGAGAAAAGCATCACCTGATGAAGCCTAGATTTGGACATTTTCACATCCCCAGAACCGAAAGCTTATAAGATAATAAATCCCCATTGTAAAAGCCAACCCATTTCTGGTATATTACATTCTGGCAGCCTAACTAACTAAAACATGAAGTAACTTCTGAACCATATGAGTTAAGCATAGTTTTAGAGCTTGTAACTAATAACTAGTATTTTTTTTTAATATTGAAGATGTCACTGTACTTTTTACACAGGCAAATTTCTTTCCCATCCCCCCATGTTAATAAATTGTATGCAGCTCATTATCTCAGTTTGTGGAAAGTGTGAGAAAGTCCTGGCCTAAAAGTGTATAAGAATTTAACTTCACTCAGTTTTCAGACAAGACTGCACATTGGGGTAGTGGATGTGGCTCAAGCAATTGGGCTCCTGTCTATCATATAGGAGGTCCAGGGTTCGATTCCTGGGGCCTCCTGGTGAAGGCAAGCTGGCCCACTCAGTGAGCTGGCCTAAGTAGAGAGCTGGCCCACGTGGAGTGCTGGCCCACACGGAGAGCTGCCGCAGGAAGATGATGCAACAAAAAGAGACACAGAGGAGAGACAATAAGAGACACAGCAGACCAGGGAGCCGAAGTGGTGCAAGAGATTGAACGCCCTCTCCCACTCTGAAAGGTCCCAGGATCAGTTCCCGGTGCTGCCTTAAAAAAGAGAAGACAAGCAGACACAGAAGAACACACAGCGAATGGACACAGAGAGCAGATAGTGAGCACAAAAACAATAGGGTGATGGGGGGGTATAAATAAATAAATATTAAAAAAAGAGAGAGAGAGAAAGACTGCACATTGATTTCCTCTACCCCAAAGCCCAAGTCACCCCTCTATGCAAATAATGGCTAGTTCTGTACTTCTTCCAAAAGCTTTCTCCAAAACCAAGACCAGCATTTTCAGCTGGTTACTTCCACTTGGATGTCTTGCTAGCACCTGAAATCATCTGTAAATTTGTTTCTCTTCTTGCCTCCCACATTTTTATTGACAGTACCTCTGTTATCACCAGACTCACATCAGTGGCATCTTTGACCCCTAACCTATCATCCATTCAAATACTGATACCTGTCAATCTATTTCTGCTTTGATCCTTGAATGCATCATCTCTTTTTTTTATTCTTTAAGGAAATGCAAATTTTAATCAAATGAGATACCACTGCATACATATTACAACTGGTAAAATAAAATAATAAAATAAAATAAAATAAAATAAAGAAACAATGATACCATTTGGATGCATCCTGTCTTATCCCCACTGAAACTGGACTAGTTCAGCCCTTAATAATCTCTTTCAAAAGTTCAATATATATTTTGAGCATATGTAAAAGGCAGCATGCTGTCTGCCTTACAGGAATTTGTAAGGCAGATGGGGCAATTGAGAGTCAAATTAGAAAGTGTTTGTAAACTATAACGTATCATAGGGATTCAATAAGATGATGAGGTGGGAAATGAATGACAATATGGTTGGCACTACAGGAAATTTAGCTGACCTGATTTGTATTTGGAATACTACAATTTCAGTATCACTTGGATATGCTAGGAAAAAATAATATTCCAAATATTAGCTGCCTACATTAGTGGAAAGAACACAGGTTTGGGAATCAGGATACACAGGTTCTGGGCTGAGCTCTGCAGTCAGTTGTGAGAATTAGGTAAGTCATTTAACTTCTCTGGGTCTCTATTTCTCCATCTCTAAGATAAGAAGGTTGATAAAATCAATTCTAAGTTTCCTTCTAGTGCTCACACTCTACTTCTATGATCAGTTAAAGGATTTTTCACATTAGACCATTAGCGTGTTAATCCTGTAACCCCACAGAAGTAAGCAATGAAATGTTTTCCATCTAAAATATGGAATAAGACAAGATGTCTGCTCTCACCACTTGAATTCAAAACTGCACAATAAAATAAATAAAAATGAAATGAACAACTGTAAAGTAAGGTAAAAAAACTATACATTTAAAATAACATTAAAAATATTTAGAATTTCATTTAACAAAATGTATGCAGGATATGAACAATAAAAAGTACAAGATGTTACTGAGAGAAATTAAAGACCTAAATAAACAGTGAGGCATACTATTCCATGGATTAGAAGACTTGGTATTGTTAAATTGTCAGTTTTTCCCACATTGATCTATGGAATCAATGCAGTTCCAAGCAAACTCTGAACAGGCTTTTTTTTTTTTTTTTTTTTTTTTTTGGTAGAAATTCATGATAATTGCAAAATTTATATAGAAATGCAAAGGACCTAGAACAGCCAGAACAATTTTGAAAATGAATAAAGTTTGAAGACTTGCACTACCTGATTTTAAGACTTACAAAGAGACAGTAATCACAGCATAAGCACAGACATAGAAATTTATGGAACAGAATGAAAAGTTCAAAAATAGACACACACGTAGATGGTCATTTAATTTTTGACAAAATTTCCAAGGTAATTCAGTGGAGACAAAAACAATCATTTCGACAGACGATACTGGTTCAAATAGACATACATATTAAAATAAATCTTGACTATGATTCAACACCAGACACAAAAATAATTCAAAATGCATCATAGCCTAAATGTAAAATTATAAATTTCTAGAAGAAAACATAGGAGGAAATCTTCTTAGTTTTGGTGCCAGGCAAAATTTCTTAGATGGGGCACCAAAAATATGAACCAAAAAAGAAAACAATTTATAAATTGGATTTTATCATTGTTAAAAATGTTTGCTTATTGGAAGATAATAAAAAGCCAAGCCACAGACTAGGGAAAATTATTTGTAATACATATATGTGACAAAGGACTTTTATTTATCACATATAAAGAAATTTTTATTTTAATAATAAGAAGACAGACAATCCTATAAAAATGAGCAAGAGACATTATCAGATACTTCACAAAAGAAGATAAATGAATAGCTAATAGGCACATGAAAAGATGTTCAAATTCATTATTCATCAGGCAAATACAATGAGATGTTACTACATGTTCACCTAGCATAGTTGCTAAATTTGTAAAGACTGATAGTATCTAGTGTTAGAGGAATGTGGATCTCACATAAATTGTTGGTGGGGATGTAAAAAGGTACAACTACTTTGGAAAAAAACAATTTGGTGGTTTCTTATTAAGTTAAAGACACGCTTACCATTTAACTCAGCAATTCCATTCCTAGATATTTACTCAAGAGAAGTGAAAATCTATGCTCATGTGAAGACTTGATCATAGTGGTTTTATTAACAATAGCCCCCCAGTGAAGAGATGACATGACCAAAGAGGGGTCTTTGTGGCTTTTACTCTTCATGCCTCAGTGCACAGATGGGCCCTCCAGGGAACAAAACTGGAGCACAGGCAAATATATCACTTAGGGTGCAGTCAGAGAGAGACAGAGGGGAAACGAAATTAGAGGATTACATGTTACACACACACACACACACACAAACATGTTAAATGAAGAAAAGAGAAATCCATTCACCTTTTTTTACAAATTCATTTACAGTGATGTTTCTTCTATCCTGATAATTAGAACAACCAGACTCCTCTACCACTCTCACAACATATATTTTCTACCATCCAGAAAGAAGAAGAAATATCTGAATGTCATTGTTATATATGCCCTTCCTTCCTTCAGCAGAAAACTACAGTCACCTTCATTACTTGGTCACTTGGTGTTAGTACACTCAACTACCTATGTCCTCCTCTCTCTCTTTTGCTTTCTATGTTATTAAGTCCCAGGTTTAAGAAGAACCAGAAAAGCCTAGACTGTTCAAGAAAATAGCTATCAAATCTATTTAAATGGTTACAACTCAGGCAAAAGATGAACGGGAAAATCTGAAATTATATATATATTAGAAATATATATATTATATATATGTATATTAGAAACTACCACAAACAACTACATATTATAAAAGTTTTAGGAAGGTATTGATTTTTTTCCTTCTTAATAAAAAGTTCTTCCTTTCATTAAAAAAAAAAAATATATATATATATATATATATATATATCCTCATACAGTTATAAGAAAGAGTTCTTACCAAATTTATCTGCTTTTTTCCTAGAGGGAAAAAATACTTCCCTATAAGTAATATTAATATCTAAATAATTTAGGGACTGTATAACATAGTGATTTTGGTGGTAGATGAGGATTGTGGTTAGTAAAATAAATACAAGAGTGTTCTACTACAAGGTGTTAAGAATATGGTGATACATGGGAAAATACAACTAATGTAACTTACAGACTCTAGACAACATTTTTGTAGCAAAGGCAAAGAAGTTACTAAATCAATGCTAAAGGTGAAAAAAGAGTATGGTTTTTAGTTTTATGAAATATGAATATGATTAAGCATTTTTCCTTCATTAACATTTAACATTTAACCAATAAGTGCTCATTTATGCATATTTCTGAACACTGGAGAAATAATTGACTTTGTTTTTAAAGTAGTTAAATGTGCTTGGACAGAATTTGTTAGAGTAATACTTCCATAATTTTGTTTAGCTGCCTGTATTAGTCAGGGTTCTCTCGGGAAACAGAATCAACAGGAGATATCTGTCAATAATATGAAATTTTAAAAGAGTCTCTCACACGACCGTGGGGGATGCACAAGTCCAGGTTCTGCAGGCAGGCTGCAAACCAGTGGCACCGATGAAAGTCCGATGAAAGGTCGTTGATGAGTTTCTGGGAGAAGTTGCCTGTCCAAGGACCAGCTGGGAAATTCTCTCTGAATGTTGAAATCACTTCCCCTTTTAAGCCATTCAACTGATTGGATAAAAGCGCTGCCCATGGATGATGAAATCTCCCTGATTGATGCAGATGTAATCAGCCATCCACTCAGTAAACTCACTGGTGATTGAAGTCCATAAATGCTCTTGTATTACAATTAGCCCAGTGCTTGCTGGAACAAACACCTGGACACAATTACCTGGCCGAGTTGACACATTAGCCTAACCATCACACTGCCTTTTGACTGTTATTTTATTTTTTCAAGTTGCAACAAAGTTTACTTAAAAAAAATATTAGCAGAGTAAAAAATAATAGCCCCCAAAAGAAACAACCCCAACAGGTAAAAGAATAAACAAGTTGTGGTACATCTGTACAATGTAATACTAGTTAACAATAAAAGGGAATAAACTATGATATATAAAACAACATGAGTGAATGTAAAAAAACACTAAGTGAAAAAAGCCAGACATGCCCTGCTCCCCACACTGCCCCTTCTGATGTTTTTTCGTTTGTTTGTTTTTACTTTTAGTAAGGCATTGTTTTATTGATATATGCATTTTATAGAAAGGAAACTTCAGAGGTCTAGGGTCCTCAGATTTCATACAGTTTCAAAGAAACGTGGGGTCTAGGTTGAAGAGCTATACTTATTTGGCTTGGTTCATTTTAAACATGTCATAAACAGAATGATCTTTCGAATGTAGGAAGGATACAGTATTGAAATATCCTTCTATCTCATCTTGCAGTTGAACATTTTGTCCCAAAGGAAATTTTCAAGGGAAAAATTATGTTTATATATGTATGTAGAAAGAGAGATAGACATATAGCCATGCTATTTCAACCATCAAATCCTTTGTGATGATATATGATTGGAAAGGAAGATGAATCAAATGGTTTTTAATCTCACCTATTCTGTCTTTCATTCCCATAATCTCTGTTATTTTTCTATTAGGTTTTCAAATTCTTCTTTGTGCTCACCCAGTATCTTCTTTTTTTTTTTTTTTTTTTTTTTTCTATTTTACCGGGAGGTCCTGGGGATCGAACCCAGGTCCCTCCATATGGCAGACGGACGCCCAACCATTTGAGCCACATCCGCCCCCCACCCCAGTATCTTCTTGACATCCTTTTTCTCTTTAGCCATATTGTATTTCAACCCATTAATTTGATTTTTGAGATTTGTGTGAACCTCATTAATTAGTTGTCTCAAATCCTGAATTTTATCTAGGGCTTGATAGATTCTTTTGCTTGGGCCATTTCTTCTACTTCCTTAGCATGGCTTGTAAGTTTTTGCTGATGTCTAGGCATCTGATTATGATGGTGAGTTTAGTCTGATGCTCAATTTCTCTCTCTTGGGTACGAATTTAGTGATGGGAAACTATGTTACTGGCATTCTTTCTTTTTTTTTCAGGTACCAGGGCCAGGGTTTGAACCCTGGACTCATATATGGGAAGCCAGTGCTCAACCACTGAGCCACATCGGCTCCCCTGAGTTGGTTTTTTGGTTTCTTTGCTTGTTGTTTGTTTTTTTGTTTTTAGGAGGCACTGAGAACCGAACCTGGGACCTCCCACATCCATGCCCACTGATGTTCGTTCTTTGATTCTTGGTTCAATCTGTTCTAAATGTTTAGGATTGTCCCTGTTATTTGCTCAGTTCTGGGCCATGGACCTAGTAATTGGTTGCAGACCCACTTCCAAGGGCCTTGGGGAGGGAGGCTATAAAGGCCAGAGAAAGCCTTTCTTATTTCCTTTAAATTTCTTCACATGCACATCCGTATTCCACTGGCAGATAGCACTCTTCAGCAGCTCTCCTCAGTTCGAAGCCTGGTTGGCTTGTTAGCTGCAACCCCTGACAGCAACAATGTGACAGAGTATCCTGCCTTGAGGCTAGTCAGAGCCTCACATTTCAAATTTTCTCTGAGGCTGTGTGCCAAATTTGCTGGCTGCCTCCTCCGTTTTCCTGGGTAGGAAATAATTCCACTCCCCTCTGCATTCTCATCAACCAGTTCCATTCAGGAGGGCAGGTGATTGAGAAGGTCAGATCTCTTTAGGCCCAGGGCGGCTCCCAGGGCAAACACACAGCCCCACTCGGCCTGGAAGTCCTAAATACAATTCTTAAGAAGAAGGATATTCATATATGTAACCACATTAAGTACAGTTATCAAGTTCAAGAAATTTAACATTGATATAAAGCATACAGTCAATGTTCCAGTTTTGTCCCAATAATGTCTTTTTGGGCATTTTCTCCTCCATTATTCAGAACCAGTCTAGGATCATGTATTGCATTTAATTGTCATTGTTTCTTCAGTCTCTCTCTCTTTTTAAATTGTGGTAACATACATACAATATAAAATTTCCCATCTCAGTCTCTCCCAAGCATAAAATCCAGTGACATTAATCACATTCTATGTTGTGCTACCATCATAATCATCCATTACTAAAACTATTCTATCAGCACAGAAACCCTACAACCATTATGCATTAACTCCCCATCCCCATCCCAAACCCCCATGCCTGGTAACCTGTATGCTACTTTCTGTCTCTACGAATTTGTATATTCTAGTTATTGAAATAAAATCATACAATATCTATTCTTCTGTGCCTGGTTTATTTCACCCAACATGATGAGTTCAAGGTTCATCTATGTTGTAGTATGTATCCGAAATTTCTTCCTTCTTACATCTGAATAATATTCCTTTGTACGTATGTACCACATTTTGTTTATCCATTCATCTGCTGATGAACACTTGGGTTGTTTCTACATTTTGACTATTGTGAGTAATGCTGTTGTGAACATTGGTGTACAGATACCTGTCCAAGTCCCTGCTTTCAGTTCTTTTGGGTATATACTTAGAAGTGGGATTGCCAGGTCATATGGCAATTCTATACTTAACTTTCTGAGGAAATGCCAAACTGTTTTCCACGATGGTTGCACCATTTTTATGTTCCTGCCAATAATGCAGGAGTGTTCCTACTTCTCCACACCCTCGCCAACCTTGTTATTTTCTGTTTTTAAAATAACCATTCTAGTAGGTGTGACGTAGTATTGTGTGGTTTTGATTTGCATATGGCTAATGATGTTGAGCATCTTTTCCTGTGCTTACTATTTGTGTATTTTCTTTACAGAATTCAAGACTTTGGCCCAATTTTCAGTTCAGTTGTTTGTCTTTTTATTGTTGAGTTGTAGGAGTTCTTTATATATTCTGGGTATTAAATTATTATCATAAAATGGTTTTCAAATCTTTTTCCTATTCTGTATATTGTATTTTCATTTTCTTGATGTCCTTTGATGCATAAACATTTTTAATTATCTCTTTTTTCTTTTGTTGTTTGTGTTTTTATGTGAAGTCCACGAATGCATTGTCTACTACAAGTTGTTGAAGATTTATCCTTATGTTTTCTTCTAAGTTTTTGTGGTTTTTGCTCTTATATTTAGGTCATTGATCTGTTTTTAAGATCATATATAGGGTTCTGAAACTCAAGATAGAAGCACTCAAACTTGAAAGAAAAAGCATTTTTGAGTTACAAGAGCCTGGATCTTTTGATACTGAGAGCTGAAGTCCTGGTCTAAGCAATAGGCATAGAACAATAAGTTAAGTTACAAGAGTAGTCTTTTATCCCTAAGCAGCCCAACTTTATCCCAAATCCTCCTGGTCTGAGGAATACAGAGGAGAGTTAAATAGGAGAGAAAGTGATTGATAGTGAGCTATTGGTTAGAGTTCCAAAGAGAGGGTCCTATTCGACTCCCATGCCCCTTTATCACGATAGCCAGACCAGATCAATTTATAGATAAGAGAATAGAGGGATTCAGCTGCCTTAGGAAGAAGCATGCCCCACAGGATGTTCCTGATGCCACATAGAGGGATCCAGCTGCCTTAGGAAGAAGCATGCCCCTCAGGACGTTCCTGATGCCACTGTGGCAAGGAAGATCAGATGGAATTCTGGCAACCTTAGGGAAGTGCTGTATGCCCAGCATGCTTGGAGGCAACCAAGAGTGGTTAAGAGTGGCTGTTCAGATTCTGAGAAACAGAGGAACTAGGTGGGCTTCATAGCTAGGATGAGGGGATATTGTCAGTGGACGCAGTGTGACTGCATAATTGCAGAGACTAGTGAAAAAGAAGCAACCAGGGAGAACCAAATGGAATGACGACAGATATTACCCTTTTTTTTTCCTACAGGAGCTCTCTGGAACTTAGATGCCACTTCAGGGAGAAGAAGAATGAGGAAATTCTGAATTGATTGATTTTAAACCTAAAGTCAATTTCCTGGAATTAAGATTACTAATATATCATCAAGGGTGTTTATCTAGTGCTATATAACAAATCATCCCAAAAGTTAGTGGCTTAAAACAACAACTGTTGATTTTTCTCACACTTCCTAGGAATTGGCAGTTTGGGCAGGGCTCAGCTGTAGTGGCTCTTCTGCTAGTCTTGCCTGGGGTGACTCATGCAGCTGCAGTCATCTGAGGACTTGTTTGGGGCTGGATGGTCCAAGATGGACTCACTCACATGTCTGGGTCTTCAGCTGGGATGACTGAGCCTCTCTCTCCGCAGATCTTTCATCCTTCTTCTTCACAAGATGGTTAAGGTTTTCCAAGAGGATAAGAGCAGAAGCTGTGAGGCTTCTTGAGGCCACGGCTCAGAAGTCACATGGTACTTCCACCACATTCTACTGGTCAAAGCAAGTCACAGGGCCAGCCCAGATTTGAGGAGTTGGGAAATAGATTTTACCTTCTGATGGGAGGAGCTGCAGAGGATATGGGGGCCACCACAAAGGGAAATGAAAATTGAAAATAGAGCCTGAGTTGAGTTATAGGAAATGGAAGAAAGATCTACATATTGTATTCTTGAGTTTGTGGCTTGAATATGTACCTGCTCCACGTGGTTACAAAGTGGATGTGTCAAATATAGTTTCCATGACCTTATGAGGGATGGTTCCAAGAGAACCTAGAGCTTCCAAAGAGGGTGTTTGCCTGACTTTCCAAAGAGTTATTTCCTGGCTGCTTCAATAGCCTGTTGGATAGCCAGGTAAGAAACTCATGTTAGAGCCTCATAAACTTAAGCCCTACTTTGTATTTGGTGATGAATAAAGAGTATGGCTTTTCAATAGCTTAGATCCATAATTTACCTAATGCCTCAATAGGTAAGACCTTTTTGAAAATATTCCTTCTTTATGTGAAATTCAGGGTACGTGATTTGTTTCAACAAGATAAAGACCTGGGCTAAACTTAATTGCAAGGGAAGTGCTGATGACTGCAAAGTTAATGTACAGAAACTAAGCCAGTTTGGAGGAAAATTTCGAGTACCCTTATTTTATATACCACATTCAGGATGAAATGGGGCAGGGTGGAGTTGGAGTTTGTGACATCCTCTGAAGAATCACTGCCTAAGAGTTTGGAAATGAACACACTCAGTTCTTGGGATCTCACAGGAAAGTAAAAGTCTCTGCACCTGGGAATGAAGGCCAGGGCAAGACTTCATTTGAAAACTGCTCTTTTCACCTCTTTCCTCTCTTGGAATTGTGTTGCTTTCTGCTGTGCTAGCAAATCAGATCAGCTCTGTACTTCTTAGGATTCTCTGGAGACTCTGAGATCTGAAGTATGGGGTAGATCTGGATGCCCTAATGTGCTGTCTGTCTCTCTTCTGCCAAATGAGAAGAGTTAGACAGTTGTACTGCAAGGGGTGGTAAGCAAGGGGAGCAATCCTTTGATAATACAATATTTTAACTCTCACCCTGACCCTTAGACAACACATTTATGGTACCATTTGTAAAAATGAAAAGTTCAGTATCCTTGCTGGGCCCAATGAAATATTCCTTTACTCACTACATTTGGCTGAAGAAACACACCATTCATTTAGTCTTGAGACCCATTTGAAAACTCCCACTAGGACTCAGATTTCTGCTCTTATTTCTTATAAGGTATAGTGTATGTTTGCCACCGTCTGGGCATCCTGGAGAATGTGCTGAGTAGGATGTTATTCTTTCAGAGCACAAACAGTGTTTTCTACATGACCACAGGCTCATGCTCTGTCTCCTGCTGTGGCCTTGCCAGGGAAGCTGTGTGTACACTTCTTGAGAAGGTAAATTGTTCTGAAAACCTTTGTCACATAAGCAGAAACAAGGCTTTAGCTCTTTTAGATATGATTGCCAGCAACTTTTCTCTCATAACCTCTGGAACACAATTGCCTCAGCTCTGACATGTGCCTGGTAGGAAATATCAGCCCAAAGACCATCTGGCTAAGGATGAGGAGTTCTTTCCAGCTTGGTGGACAGCACAATGCCAGTGTGTCCTAGGCAGATCTTTGGTCCCCAATTCCCGAAAGAGTCACATGAAGGTTTAGTTCTGACCCAGCCTCATAAAGGTGGGTTTGCCCTGGAGAAAGCTGGAGATTCTTACTTCAGGTCATATGCCTTTTGGAGCACCTTAAAGGGCTTTTATGTTTCTGAGGTTAATTTAAGGAGTTAACCTAATTCAGAGAAATTCATTCATTCATTCCCTTATTCATTAATATTTATGAGCAGATATTCTATTCTAGAGATACAAAGATAGATAAGATCCAATTTCTACTTCATAGAGCTCATGAGGTGGGGCAAGGGAGTCTAAGGGAGTAGGAAGAGAGAAAGATCAATAGATGCGACAATACAGTACGATCATGCTATGATAAGGTAAGTGGGGATGCCAAGGAGCACAGAGCAGGCACCCTCACCCAGAAGGCACAGACACCGTGGGGTGAGTAAAGGCTTCCTGGAGAAAAGGTTTCTTGGATTCAGTCTTGAAGAAAAAATAGGAGAGGTGGAAATCCTTGGGAAGCTGGTGCCCTGAAAGTTAAGGAAGGAGAATTTTTCTTTTGATAATGAAGTGTTGATGGTGTGGAGTAAAATGAGGACAGAAGAGTAATTTTGAAAAGGAACCTACAAATGGAAATGGAGGTCCCTGGAGCCTGCCTTGGAAGGGAACAGGGTGCCTGAAATCATGCTGGCCTCTGGGCCGGGCTGACCTTCCTCCAGCAGCCTCCTGGGCTCTCCTTTCTGGAACTATGTTCACTCCCCTCTGGGAACCAGACCTCCCCAGCACGGCTGCCCAGGCAGGATTTCTACCCCAGACCTTCAGTACGTTGTTGAAACCACCATCAAACAGTCGCTAGTGTCATGTCTTTTCAGGTCATTAGTGCTCATCAGCAAGTCACTATTCTTTTCAGGTAATTTTTTCCCTTCTAGTGTATCCCTTTCCCACTGTATTTAACAAGAATCTCCCCTTGGCCCTTTCAGAGCACACTTTTATCTCTGCTATCTGGAGTGTGAAGCACCCACCAGAGGAGGGCACTCTCCATCCTCTTCCAGCTCAGCTGGTGGGGGGCTGCCAGCAGCATCCTTTTGTAGTCCATAAAGGGGAACTTCCAAAGGTAGCAGATTTACCATGTAAACAATCATTTTCAATCATTTTGTCAGTCATTCATCTCCCCTCATCTTTCTTTAGTGAACACACGCAGCAGCTTCTATCAAGGAATAGGAACGCAAGAGCCAGTGACTGCTGTGTGTCTGGTGTCACCGTCTTCAGTAAATGCAGTCAAGACACAAAGATGAATGGAGGCTGTCAAGGGTAATGGGCATATCCCAGGTGACTTAGGGTCTTCCCACCCCCTTCTCTAGCTGATACTCACTCGGTGAAGAAATCCATGCAAATAACATTTGCATAAGGCTTTTTCATTTACCAAGCACTTTTTCCAGCTCCCTAATCAGATACTGGTTCATTTCATCAGAAAAAGGGATAAAGTATTGGGTAAATGAAGATTTTTCTTATGGGTACTAAAGAACTGTTGAAATCATATGGAAATGAGTCTTGTTTGTAACAGTTAAAAAGAAAGAGGTAGACTTTTAAAAATCTCTAATACTATGGAAATGTTTCCTGAATGCATTACGAATTAAACTAACAAGTTTGCAAAATACACAGTAGGATGCCATTTATGTAAAAATAAATAAATAAAGAGGGAGAGGGAAAATCATAATAGCTAACACTTTATAGTGCTTACTTTGTGTCCAATACTGTTCAAAATGCCTTCCACGAATAACTCATTTAAATCCACAAAACATCCCTATGAGGTGGGTGCTATTATTATATAAAATTTTACAGATTTGGAAACTGGTGGGGCCAGATTTGAACCCAGAAAATATGTCAATAGATTCAGGACCTTAAGCTCTGTAGTATTCCCACAGATATAGCTATATGAATGTAAATGCTTAGAAAGAGTCAGAAGGATACACATTAAAAAGAAAACCGTGGTCATCTTTGGAGAGGAACTGGGAATTGGAGGTGGGGAAGGGTCAGTTCAAACATTCCAATAGCTGCAATGTTTGAGTCCTCCCCCTCCCCTATGAGAATGATTTCATGTTACTTCTGTAGTTAAATTTACTTATAAATAATTTAGAAATCTTTTTATCAACTCCAAAAAGAGATATTGATTATGTTTGTAAACTGGTCTGTTCCTCTGGGTATGATACCCCTTGATTGATTTAAATTCAAAGGCTTTACATTTACCTGATTAAATCAAGATTAGGGATTTGATTCGACCATGTCATTAGTCCCTGCCTCCTTGGTGGGCTATATAAAAGGGCACTCACTGAACAAGGCAGACAGAAGATACACAGAGGAATAGAGAGAGCTCCAAAGACACAGAAGACACAAGAACTTGTCAGCTTTGATCCCGCGGCCCTGGGAAATGAGATGAGCTATTCACCTGATGGTTTACAGCTGAACTTGTGAAGAGACCACAGCAGCTGAGCCCAGAAAGAAAGGAGACCTCCAGCCTACAGCTGAGATCGGAAGAAGCTGGGCCTACGGAGCCTTAAGAGGAAACAGGAAGGCTGAACCCTCACAGATACTGGCAACCATCTTGCTTCAACACGTGGCAACAGACTTTGGCGAGAAAATACCTCTCGCCAAAAGTACCTTGGGTTGGGCTCTTTAGGGCCTTGTGACTGTAAGTTTCTACCCCAAATAAACACCCTTTATAAAAGCCAACAGATTTCTGGTACTTTGCATCAGCACCTCTTTTGCCTGACTAATATAATTATATAGTTCTCAACCTAAATTTCACATTGACTGTGGTGTCATTGAGAGTCAAGAGATTATGTTCATCTTTCCTCTTGGTCATTTTCTCATGACATCTGATAAAATGTTATTTCAGAGATTAGGGAAAAGTTATTTCAGATTCTATCTGGAACAATGGTACACATTGACAACAGCATTATATTTCAGGAATGAAATGTTTTTCAGAGTTCAGAAACTAAGCCAAGAAGGGATTTGTTATTTAATTACAAAAATGAAGCAAAACACAATTTCAGAATGCACTAATAATTAGGAAATAGCAAATTCCAATTTGAACTAAAATCTGGCTGCTCAAGAATGAATGTTAGAGATATGTGAATCTAGTGATTTTTCATTTAGGATGATTGAAGTTTTAATTTGAGACTCTTAATGTCATTTGAGGACAGTCTTTCACAGTATATTTGCCGTTTATCTAGCTTAATCACTGGTTTTGCTTAACACAAGTCGGACTGTGAGATGATTCTGAATTATTTCGTGGCAGTTGAAAGAAGGACAACTAAAACAATGCAAATGAATATGTGGAGCAAACACACTGGTGAACTCATTGCTGTCGTCTGGCATTTTCAATTTTGCTCCTAGTTAAAAATAGTTAACTTATGCACAACGTACTTAGTGTTCTACAGTGAATATGGTCAGGAGAGTAATGAGGTGTCTTCTCAATTTAATATACTCTCTAGATTCTGCCCCTGACATCTCATCTACAGATTAACACAGGTTATGCAGATATTTCAGGATAATCCCCAGCCCCAAATGAGTTCAAAGTCCAAGTAAATTATGAGCTGGGCATGTGAGAATACTAATAAATGTGGAAACTATGACTCCTGGCATTATCTCTGAGCTTTAATATTGCACTGATGCCATGTCACTAAACACATCAATACTTTGTTACTGATAAACTGCAGGGAAAATAAGAGTATTTTTTAGATTTCAGGCTTTCAGCTTAAATAACAAAGTGATGTTTAGATTGTTGCTTTAAATAGGAAAATTACAAACCACCTAAAAAGACACTTAAAATGCTTTTCTACCACAAAATAGGGAGCAGAGGAAATAGATTTTGAGGGTGTAATATATGCCATGAAGCTAGTGACCTTTCTTATTTCTCATCTTTGAGGTAGGTATTATTAGACGTTTTTCATAAATGAAGAAAGTTAGGCTCAGTGAAATTAAGTAACCTGCTCAAATTCATCAGAAAGCAGCAGATTCATTACAGACCCATTTTCTGAACCACAGAAAATTAAAATGCCTGCTCTTGTATTTCTTACATAAGAAAGGTGACTTATTTCTAGCTTTTATTGCGTTTGTCTTTTCTCACCTGTAGTACTGCTGTGTGGCAAAGATCTTTCCCCACAAATAAGGGATTCCTTCCTAGGAAAGTATATCATATTGGGCTTTTTCATTATACTTTTATTGCATTGCAGTTTGTCTTTGGGAAGATTAAATTTAAATCTGCTTCTCACTTTTTCTAAATTGCCAATGGAATAGTCTCAAGAAATGAGATCCTCTGTGATGGGGGTGGTCAGGATTGAGTAGAGAACTATGTGGGTAGGCTTTCAAAGGGATTGATGAGTGTTTTTTGTTAGAAGAGAGAAAACTATGTCTTCTCCTTCCTTCCATTTTTCCTTTGGTTACCCCTTTAACTCTTTGAGGAAGATTTTTTTTTTTTTTTGAGGTACCGGGGGCTGGAGATTGAACCTGGGACCTTGTATGTGGGAAGCCAGCACTCAACCATTGAGCCACATTGGCTCCCCCTGAGTTGGTTTTTTCATTTGATTTGCTTGTTGTTTGTTTTTATTTTTTTTAGGAGGCATCGGGAACTGAACCTGGGACCTCCCATGTGGGAAGCAGGCAGTCAGCTGCTTGAGCTATATCTGCTCCCCTGAGTAGTAGCTGCAAAACAATTTTGAAACATAGGCAATCAGGTCAAGGTTGCAATATGGTGCCTATGACTCATCCAATGTCATTAAGACAAGTCTGTATTGAGCAGTCATATAGTAGGTTGTTTATAAGATCGCATAGTTCCATCATTGGATTATATTCATAACTGAAAGGATACTAAAGATCACCTAGTCCAGTGGTTTTCCAACATTTTTTTTTTTGGTAGCACAGAAACTCTTCAGATTCTTATTCACAAACCCTGTAAAGAAAATCAAGAAAAGTGGAGCTGCTCTGATTCTGCTCATAGGCTTTCCTCTCAGTCCTTGATATGCTCTATTGGAGCCCCAGTTTAAAAATTATATTGGTATTTCTCTACTCTCTCATTTTACAACTTAAGCAAATACTATGTGACTAGCACTCTGTTAAGTTTGGGGGAAACATTGGAACTAAAGCATGAGTATGATCTGGCCCTAAGACTTAAAGACCTCAGATTATCAGGGAGACAGATAATTACAACACAACACAGTAAATTCAGTGACACAAATGTACCTGGGATATTATGGAGGCATGGAATTGGGGCTCCCTAATTCAGTCTGGGGGCACTGAGTATGAGCCTAAGTCTCTGAGACTAAGTTAGTTTGAAAGGAAGTTAGCTTGGTGAGGTGTGGGGAAGAGTATTTTCCAGAGTGGGAGGAGGGTGGTTAGGGGTGTATTCTGTAAGTTATATAGCAGACAATGAAGTGAGAACTGGTGAAGAAGCGGGCATGGGAGGGCCTAAGCCTTGTCTCAATTCTTTAGGAGATAGGGAGCCACTGAACACCTTTAAGCAGGGAAACAACAAGGTCAAATTTGTTTTAGATTGTCAATAGAGAGGAGGATGAATTTGAGAATATGAGACAGGAAGACAAATCAGGAGACTACACCAATAGTTCTGTGATAAACAATGTAAGAGCAGGGGCAAGTTTGGGGGGAAATGATGCATTCATCAGGGGTCAGGTGGAGATGTCAAGTAAAAATGGATGGATATCTTGAGCCTAAAGCTTTGGAGTAAGAGAATACACTATGATCCCATGTTTATACAAAGGGAATGGTTAACTGTGCTTAACTCTGGTTTTTGGTTAGTTCTTATTTTCTTTATACCTTTCTGTAAAATGAGCCTGTTACTTTTATAATTAGGCATAGTTATTTTAGTTTTTAAATTTTGTCAATTTATCTTCTAAACTTTGCTCTTCCCTAATTTTTTTTTAACAAAATGGGGACCATGCCACATATAAAGTATCCTGTATTTTCACCAAAAATTGTATTTGAGTCAAGACTATGCAGCCATTTACAATCATGCTTTCAAAAGAATATTTAGGGAAATGGATATGGCTCAAGTGATTGGGCTCCTGTCTACCATATAGGAGGGCCAGGGTTCGATTCCTGGGGCCTCCTGGTGAAAGGCAAGCTGGCCTGCGCGGAGAGCTGGCCCATGTGGATTGCTGGCCCGTGCAGAGAGCTGGCATAGCAAGATGACACAACAAAAAGAGACACAGAGGAGAGACAATAAGAGATGCAGCAGACCAGGGAGCTGAGGTGGCACAAGAGATTGAACGCTTCTCTCCCTCTCCAGAAGATTCCAGTATTGGTTCCTGGTGCTGCCTAAAGAGAAGACAAGCAGACACAGAAGAATAGAGAGCAGACAGCGAGTGCAAAACAACAAGGGGTGATGGTGGTGGTGGTGGGGAGAAATAAATCCTAAAAAAAAAAAAGAATATTTAATGGCATATGCAAATATTTTTCAGTCTTCTTCAAACTCCAAGATTTATTTTTGCTGAGTCTCATGGGGATACATTAAGATAATCTCTTGAGACTAAACCAGAGTGTTCACAGTATGACAAGTGTGCTCTTGAATGAAGTAGTCTAGCCCAGGGTCTTCTCTGGAGTATGGGCTGGAGACATGGCTTTTCTGACATTGCCTGGGAATTATGCTTTTTGTCTTAAACACAGTAAATAAGGTGGGTGGTCTTCATTTGAACTTTCTTGTCACACACCAACAAACATCACAATCTCTGTGACTAATATCTTCTACCAAATTAATAGCCGATATATACTCAAATGCTATCTCATAAGCATTTGCTACTTTAAATTCATTAGGGGGAGGAAAAGAACCATCACTATCCTAATCAATGACTGCTTATTTCCAACATGTACAAAGCAATTTATAAATATCATAAATTCCCTATTACAGTATTGCTAGCTTATTCTCATCCATAAAAGCTCTGTAAGGTTATATACTTTGTGTTAACCTGCCAATGGCATATATTTAAGCAATCTGCTGTATGTCTTAGCTGTAAATAGAGGTAAATGGAATACTTGGGTGAGGAGAATCTAATTCAGTATCAAGTCTTCTGGAGCTCATATTTTCTCCTGTGCTAGTTCAATATATTTTTATCTTTCTGGATTGTGGGTAGAGGTAGGTGTGGTATCAGAGTCTGCATATCTCTGAAAGGCAGGTAGGACACTGTTAGAAAACATAAGAATCTTTAGCACCATAGTCAAGGTTTTAAAAACTTGACCTGTATCTAATGGGTTCATTTCCTAATGGAGAGAAATTGGCTAGTACATACAGGATAGATTTCATTTGGGAGATGTGCCAATTTATCTTATCAAAAGATAAAAATTAAATTTATTTTCTGAAGCCACATACTAGGTTTTCATATGAAATCTCCTGATTTTTAAGTATTAACAAATTCAGAACCAGAACTCAGAAACCCTAAGTAAGTTTAGGGAATGATACAAAACCAAATACAGGGAACCAGACCAAAACTATCTAAGTTCCTTTCCAAGTGGATGACAAAGATGAACAATACAGCTTGAAAAGAAAATGTAGTGTTTCTCAAATGTGCCTGATCCTAAGACTTTTAAGAGGTATTCCTCACAAATAAAGATTCTGAGGCCCATTCTCTTTAGATTCTGGTTCAATATGTGGTAGATTTGGATTGGGTGACAAGAATCTGTATTTTAAGGACCTCAGGTGATTCCAATCATCAGGCAAGCTTAGGAAATACTGGCTAAGGGGAAAACAGTAATGATACCACCACCACAATTCCCATCCGCTTAAAGACTCCCCATCAAACTACCTGAATGAGAAACACTTAACTGAAATTGAGGATTATCTATAGAACACTGTTTATTTCAAGTCCAAAACACAAAATTACTCATTTTTCTTAACAGACTGCATAATTTTTATGGCATGAATATTTAAGGTTTCTAGATTCACATGTGTAGATTAAAGTTTAGGCTCAAATGATTCATATATATATATATATATATATATATATATATATAAATATATATATGTTTACTACAGAGGACAAGTACTTTAACAATTTTTTTTTGTTGTTGTTTTAGAAAGTATTTTACATAAAACACACAGAGCATTTAACAACACTTTTCAATCTTTACAACCACTCTTCAGTGAAGATTTTGCTGAAGCTCCTCTTTTTCAACAAAACATTCCAAGACTGAATATTATAGAATGCAGTATTTTACATACTTTAGCTTATTATTGCAGTTAAAAGTTCTCCTTTCTTTGATGGCTTCTGCATATATTATGCCCATAAAGAAGAAGTCTTTTTTTTTAAATTGGTGACTTGTTAAACAGAATTGCCTTTTTGGTACAACTTGACCCCAACTAAGAACCTAAAATAGTCATGATGAAACCAAAGAACTGACAAATATAGAGCTTCTTGTAGGGGCTTTTTCAATCTAATAATTGAAGAATTTAATATCTATCAGTATAATATCCTTTATTGTTGTGTTCAGTAACTATAGCCTGGAGTGCTATTACAACTAGTATAACCAGTTGGCATCAAAATATAAAGTAAAAATATGTACATTTTATAAATCAATTCTTACCTGAATAATTTCAGCTCTTTTGAGAATGTTCCACAAAGTGGAATTCCTTCCTAAAGTTACAGTAAATGTGGTACAATGTGTACAACTTGGTTAACCAGTGCCTGCTTGTTATGTCCAAGATTTTTCCTTATCTTGAATCAAATGCACAATCCTGACTACCATATCTGAATGCACTTGCTTACAGTTTTGTATATAAAGTCCAACTCAAGCTTATTTTGGTTTATCGTACATGCTTTATTAAAATGGTACGTGTATTTACAGTATCTGCAGAAAGAGTCCCTTCCCAGGCGCTCTCACACACATTCAGACACACCCATACAGACAGACACACACCATGTCCCCATGCACCCACACCGTTGAGATATGAGGGTCATACTCCTTAAATTAGGCAGCTGTTGGGGGCTAGAGTTGTTGATTTGTTTTTCACTTTTTTTGAAAAGAGGAAAGCATGGGGGACTGCATTTGGCCATTACAATGCTAACTGAGTTTGTGTATATTAACATATATGGCAGTAACACTGAATATTCCTTTTACATTCTATGTACACAGAATGACATCAAGGTTTTGCGGTCAACAGAATATTCCAACTTCAGTCTCAATGCTGCTTGTAGTGACTTCTGAATTGATATAGGGGCTTTCCCTAAAAATAAGTCAAGTCTATGTAAGTGAAATAAGGCACAATTCATAATGATTTGATCTAGGGGAAGGGAAGGAATTCTAGTTTCAAATGATATTACTGTTGGGGAAATAGCTTTGACTCAAATCCACTTGAAATCCCTTCTCCTAATTTCTGAAGATTTCCTAGAAATAAAGGTTTTTTAAAATTTTCCCTGACAAAACCCAAGAGAAAAGTTTGGGAATTCACATTTTAATGTTTCCTTAACCTAAACTACTCAAATTGATGGGCAATACCCCTCCCCCTTCCCTAGTCTCCTCCATCCTCATGGCTAAGACAAAATCACAGCATGTGAAATCAGAGTCCCTTACTGTTTTTTTGAGGAGATTTGTACACTCAAAGAGTAGCAAATACATATCTGGTTGTTTTTGATTAAAAGAAAGAAAGAAAGAAAGAAAGAAAGAAGGAAAGAAAGAAAGAAAAGAGAGAAAGAGAGAAAGAAAAGAAACCTCAAGACTTTCTTCTCTTTAAATTATCCCTGTCTCCTTTTTTTCAGGATTATGAAGCCCCACCAGACATTACAAACAACTGCAACAAATAAGTTTGGCAGCATAAATAGTGTCTAGTATTCAAATCTTCATAGTGAGATTCATTTATCTTGTATACAATCTGTTGAGTGTTTTTCGCAGCAGGTGAACTATACCCAAAGATGCTGAGCATTCTGTGAAAGTGAGTAAGAATTGCAGTTCTGAAGGCCCCTGACTTTGGTTGTTTACAAAGTTCAATCCTGTTTATTGTGATCCTTGGTATCTTCTTCATCTGTATATTCTGACGGTTCTTCCCCTGGTTTTAGGAGTCTGCCTATATAGTCATATTTTTCTGAAAGATACATCAAAAGAAAATCAGTAGTGATCAACTTTGTTTCACTATCCACTATATGGAGGGGAAGGTGTTTGCCTCTTTGATCATACAGAACAGCAAAATTCTTCCTATTGTTTACCACAGCTGGTCTTTGTATAAATGTAAGTCTTGAACAAAAGAAAACAGGGTTAAGGGACTTCCAAGGCTTGGGCATTATTCTTTGCAGGACAATATTTCATACCACTGGTTCTTAATTAAGGACACTGCATCAAAATCACTTGGAGACCTTTTAAAGTTATACACATATCCAAGACCCATCTAAGGGTTGCCTACCCCAGGCTCTCGGGGTTAGGCCTGGGGACATGTATTTTTCTAATTCTAATGTGCACTGTCTTAGAATAGTTCTTTGACTCTTAATAGCATCAAAATAGTCTAACTAGAGAAATAAGTTGGCAAATAAGGCATTTACAAGTTATTTAAATTCTATAAATAAATTGGATTTTGCAAAGAACTGAGATAAATAAAACTTTAGAGCAAATATTCTGGAGTAGAGAATATGAAAAAGGAAATAATGATTTCTTGGGATTGAGGAATAGAGTGGAAGAATGCGGTAGAGGATCACATGGTATGTAGGGCTAACAGGGAAATATTCTTGGGGAGAGAGTGTAACATATGCTATTAGGCCTCAAGAAAATAAACTGAATGAAGAGATGGAAATACATTTGGTACTAGCTACCCTGTGTCCTTTGAGGTCTCCCTGGCTGGCCCCTGTCACATTCTTCACTCTATCAATCTCTCTTCTACTTAGATCTGTTACTTTGCTTGTTTTTATGTTATCATTGTATGGTCAAGGTGATACATCATTAGTTGTTTCATGGTCAAGAATTTGAACGTAAGTTAATTAACTGGCAAACCAAGAGAATTAGATAAGAGGACTGCTTCATATACCAGAACCAATACAAATATCAGGAAGCCAGAATAACTGTTTTAAAGAGATTCAGGGGTCAGATAAATAGCTGTCTAGAGTGTCATATAGGGGTTAATAATTGATGTAAGTTACATGGATATAATAAAGGGGAATGACATTTTTTTCTTCAGTTTGAAGAAAAAAAAATTTTTTTTCAGAAAAAACTATAATTGTAGTATTGATATCAGCAAATCAATTGTTTTAAAAATAAGCCAAATCTGGGGTGCAGATGTGGCTCAAGCAGTTGAGCATCCGCTTCCCACATGGGAGGTCCTAAGTTTGGTCCCTGGTGCCTTCTAAAAACAAAAACACAAGCAACAAGGAAACAAACAAACAAACAAAAAAACCAACTCAGAGGAGCCAATGTAGTTCAGTGATTGAGTGCCGGCTTCCCACATAGGAGGTCCGGAGTTCAATGCCTGCCCCTGGTACCTCAAAGAAAAAAAAAAAGAAAAAAAAAAAGCCAAATCTATAACTTAATGAACAAGCCTCGAAACCTTGTAAGACTTAAAGTGTCACAATCTTTGTTAGAAGTCCCTTATAATTTGTAACAAGTAAAAATTTAAATATATATTTTCAAAATAATCATCACATCTTAATCTACTGATACTTAGCTATGTTTAAAATTTCATCAAATTATAATGGCCATGAAAACAGATGACATTCTTAGGTTCTTAAAGAATGTGAAATAGTATACACTGCTTTGGTCATATACTTAATATTTCCAAGTAAGTTCCACAAAATGAAGGTACCTTTAAACTGCATTTCCCATTCTCGAACACTTTCCATTTGTACAGCATTTAAATCTGACAGATCATCATATTCATCTCTAAGTGCATCTTTATCTAGGCAAAATGTCGCCAGTCCTCTGGAGGCATCCCTACCAGCAAATATTCCATATGGACCCGCTGGAAAAAAAAAAAAAAAAGAAATTACTTAGATTATCTAACAATATTTTGGAATGTCTCAATTGAAAAAGTCAAATAAAAGAAACCTCACCATGACTCCTATTTTGTAGACAGCCTTAATTTCAAAACATGTACAGGCACTAGATGGGATAAGAAAATTCTTGGAAATCTGCCTTTTTTCCCCAAAGTAAAGCCTTTCATCTAAACGTTAGATTCTTTAGACACCCCAAAACATATATTCAAAGATGAAGACTGTGAGGTAGTTTAGGGAGAGGAGGAAACTTAAGCAGTTAGATTTGGAAGCCAATTTGCTTGAAGGGAAATGATGCTTTACTGATTGCTGTTAATTAATAGTGTCATCTAAAAATAATTAACAGGACATTCACTGGACACCTGCTTTGTTAAAGACTTAGGTGGGTTGTGGATCTAAAACATTCTATAAGCGTTGTAACTCTACAGAGAGCAGAGACTATACCATCTTTGTATTTCCCTTGTCTAGTTCAGTGCTCAGCACACTTAGATGTTCAATAATTATTTGCTGAATGAATGGTCTGATCAGAAATACTACCCATTTTCAAAAACAAATATAACCAGACTACCATAATATATATACAATTTTACTACATAAACTAAGGAAAGTCATTGAAGAAAATCATGGTTTTCATTTGTTATGGCTTTTGAGAAACAGGAGAAGTGGCTGTCAGGAATACTTCTCCTGGACTGACACATTGATGATTAACATTTTGTTCAAGAAATTAGGTAACATCCTTTCTAAGGGAAGAATGGCATGATTTATATGCTGACAAAAGCAAACTATTCCCAAACTCTGTCCCTGAGAGCAACAACTGTCTTGTTCATCTCCACACCCTGAATGCCTAGTGCAGTGCCTGGCATGAAGTAGGAATGTAAATTTATTCCTACTGAATGAACTATAGTTCCAAATAAGGACAAACTCTAGATTCTCATTACCTTTTTTTTTTTTTTAGGAGGTACTGAGGATTGAACCCGGAACCTTGTACATGGGAAGAAGACACTCAACCGCTGAGCTATACCTGCTCTCCCTCTCATTACTTTTAATAGATTGATTTGTGGTAAATTTATTTATGGCAAATGAGTTCACTGTAATATAATGTTATCTAAAAAAAAACAAAACACCTCCAAATATATGGTGAAAGATAAACTTCAGTTGTTTAAAACAGACAGTTATATCAACAAAATAGAAATGACCCAATTTTCTATATCAAGAAATTGGTTAAGTGATAGTACGTTAATGGAATATTACACAACCATCAAAAAGTATAAGGTCACTCTGTATGTACACAGAAAGAAGTCCATGGTATATTTTACTGAAAAAGTATATAGTATGATTTGATTTGAATCTTGAAAAGGAATATACATGTATGCATATTTTATATGTGTTTTGTTGTGTCTGTATATATATGAAAAACATCAGGAAGAATATAGACCAAATTTTTTAACAGGAGTCACATTTCTGGGGAATGAAGGGGGAAATTTTACTTCATATATATAATTGGTAAAATCAGGCTATTTTAAAAATTATTTTTGTAATAAAAAACCTTTTAAGAGTTTAAAACCTAATTCCACTATTTGTTAGGTGATTCTGGGTATCTCATCTAGCTCTCGTGGTTCTAAAAGTTGTTTCTCTCTTCCAAGAGGGAAAATAACACCTATAATTCTGTCTTCATGTAAGGCTGCAGAAAGACCAAGTAGATTTTTCTTTTTAAAATGCTTTTTAAGCATTAAGTGCTAATAAATAAGATATCCAAAATACATAATTTTACAAAAGAAAAAAAAATCTGTTTCTTCAATCTGTAAGTTATTCATATATGACAAAGGTTATTTAGTGGAAATAATTTTAAAACCACTATTGGCTTTAACTATCATCATGAGCAATAGTGGTCAATGAGAGCTAATGTCCAGTTTAGAGAATAAAATACTTTCTAAGGAGAAGTAACCAACTAGAAAAAACTGGAAATTTCTTGATTTAAAATGTGCAGAAAAAAACATAATTCATATTTGAAAGCATTTAGAAATTTGGAGGTTATGTGTCAGAAAAGATCTGTACCTTTTGAGAGAATTCAAACTTTCACTTAAATTGACAAAAATCTAAAAAATTATGAACATTAATTTGGATCACAGAAATCACTGCATCATAAAGTTCGTGGGATATAAGAAACTCCTCTGAACACAATTTACTGCATAGAACTAGAAGTGGCATTAGTAATAATTTTTTAAGTAGCATTACTAGGTATTGATACATTAACATGAAAATAAAGGTAGTATTTTAGTAAAGTACTTTCTTATTCTGCTTTTCTCATTCTTAGGCATTTTCCATATTGCCAGTTGATATTAGGTCACTATCAAAATTATCATTTCATGGTTATGTATTTTTCCACTGAGTGGATATATCCATAATATAATTAATCATTCTCCTATTAATGTAAATTTAGGCTACCTTTTTTTTTTTTTTTTTTTTTTTTACCGGGAGGTCCCGGGGATCAAACCCGGGTCCCTCCATATGGGAGACGGACGCCCAACCAGTTGAGCCACCTCCGACCCCTAGGCTACCTTTTAATACTTAAAAAATTTGTCTTCTATTTAAGAAAATGGGACACTATTTACCATTTGCCAACATTTATAACTTTCAAACTTTGCCTATTATCTCAACTGACAATCAAAAGGCTATTAAGCATTAAAGAGAAAGAAATTCAATACTGTCTTTATTTACACAGTAAAATCCAAAGTTCATTAAATTGGAGTTAATTATTTTAGGAAAAATGTTAACTTCTAAAATTAAGCAAGAATGGCCCCTAGGGAAAAGAGAAGGTGCCTACCCTAAAGCAGTTGCGTCCTTTTTAAATTTTTTTTTTTAAAAGGAGAACTCTATATTCATTGTGGCAATGGCTACTTTGAAGGGACTGAGGCAATATATATTTAAAGAGCTAATGTGATTTTTTGTTTGTTTCTTGAGAAATAATGACAAAAAAAAAATCTATAAACATTACATAGCCTCCTAATGCCCACTGGACCAATGCTTATAAACTTAAAACAGTGATAAGTGAAACACACCAAAAGAAAATAAAACTGATCAGGGCTATAACCTACAAATGTAAAATGGTAATTCTGACTTAGAAGACCCGCAACCCAAAGATATAAATGGCAATCCTGAAAATTAGCACATTTTACTAATTACAGGGAAATGGAAATTGTAGAATACTTGTTAAATCAAAGTTGAAGAGAATGAACTAAAAAGCCATAAACACCATAGAGCTTTTCTTAGCATTCTGTTATAATATCTACCTTCCTGGCCTGCAAAAGTCAGTCTACTTCAGGGTAACTAAAAGTACCTTAACTATATGTTTTTAATCATAAAACACATTTAAATGGTACAAAGGAGAGAAGAAAAAACAATCATTATAAAAACAGTAATCAGAAAACCCTCCATTTTTTAGTATAATAATATATACCAGTGCATTCTCTAATAAAATTCTCTGCCACTTTCCCCAAGGAGAAGACCTTGAATGAATATGAAAACAAAATCAAACAAAACTTAAAAAAAAAAATGGCGGTTTTGTTGTTGTTTTGTGGTTTTGAGTGAAGATGCACTAAAAGTTGACTTGAGTCAACAGTTAATAATCAAAGCCAAATTTTAGACAAAACGATGTTTTGTGGGAAGCGGCTGTGGCTCAATCAGTGGGGCTCCCGTTTACCATATGGGAGGCCCCGGGTTCGGTTCCTGGGGCCTCCTGGTGAAGGCAAGCCCGCCCGCACGGCGTGGTTAGCTGACCCAGCGAGCACAAGCAGCAAGGGGCGGATAAATGAATAAATAAATAAAATCTTTAAAAAAAAAAACAAAAAAACCCGATGTTTTGTTAACTCTTGAAAAGAATGATTCACAGAGATTAACATATTTCCCTATTCCCTAAACTATGTCAAACTGTCTTTTCCACATGCTTAGAATTTCTCTCACGAAGTATTAACTTCTGAAAAGGTCTTTTTGGTAACAATTTTCTTTATTTTTTATGGTAAAACCATAAAGAATGTGACATTAAGATTTAAAAGTTGGAATTGGATGGGTTGCTCTGAGAAAGGAAGGTTGTGAGGTCTAATAAAAAAGACATACCCTACAATCATATGATGGCCAGAAGCACATCTCATCATTCTACAACTTCCTTACATAATAAACCTAAATGTTACCAATTCCAATATTTTAATATCTACACTGGCTATTCATAATACTAAAATAACAGAGCGCCACCCAAGGAAATAAAGGCTAGATTATTTAAATGAATCCAGTTTTGACTATTAACATTCATTTAGACATTCATTTAGGTCAGTAGTTAAGAGAATTAAATTCTTTTGCTTTATCAAAGACTAAAATATAAGGTTGATGCAAAACTGGATTCACTATTTCAAGAAAATTCTTAATACAAAAATGAATAGCAATTATTCAGTCACAGCAGATGTTCTTAAATGTACTTATATATATATATATATATGACAAATATTCTAGGGCATGATTTTAACTGTAAATTGTATTTCAACGATATTGCTAAATATACCAAAATGGCATTATACTACCTAGAATTCAGATTTCACTATTAGTTTTTAGCATAAAAAGGACTTGAGGTGAAGATTTTTAAAGATCAATAATCAATAAATTTCTTAGTTACTGTATTCTGAAAAAGGCAACATATGCTCATTCCAAAACATTGTTTTAAAGAATAATTTAATGAACAGAAAATTATAGGAGGAAGTAAAAAAAAAAAATCTAAACTATGTAACTAATTTTGCAATTATTAGGAGATGATTATACAGCCACATTAGTATTTATAAAGAAGAGAAATACTCCATGACAAATATTTTAATTATTTCCATGGCATAAAAACCATAGCTCTCAGAGACAAACTTTCACTCATTAAAGTTTATAAATAGCACAGTTCCCTGGCTTGTTGTGACCACAGTCTTTTGTGATTGCTCAGAAGTATAGGAGATTGTATATGGCAAAAACTTAAAAAGCATGAAAGAATAAATCAGAAGAGAAAAACATGGAACAAATAAAGAAAATCAATCTGAGATGGATAGAATATGGGGAAAAAGAGGCAAAGAAAAGTATGGTAAAGAAATACCACAAAATAAGATGGTAGAAATAAGCCTAAATATATCACAAAACATATAAACATATAAACTAAGCTGCTTTAAACTAAGCTGCTAAAAGACACATTGTTGATATTAGATTTAATGGGAAAAAAATCGAACTGTATGCTATTTATACGAGTAAAACAAAATGGAGATTGGCTAAAAGTAAAGGGATGGAAAAAGGTATACTGAGCTAATACTAACCAAATGAAGGCTAAATTCAAATCTGAAAATCAAAAATAAGGATGATAAGGCTGTTTCTTTCTCTAGTGAGTAACACAATATGACCAAATTCCTACTAGATGGTTTCAATTTGTTCTATATATTTACATAGGAATAACAGGGCTTCAGAACATTCTCACAACAAATCTTTGTATGGCTTGATCTATCTATCTTATAGGATTGTTGATATAATTAGATGAGATAATAAGTTCAATAAGTGGAGTTCCCTCTTCCTTCTATGCTTTTAGAACCAATGCTTTCCAAAAGAACTTTCCGGGAAGATGGAAATGTTCTATAAAGTGTGCTGTCCAATATGGTAGCCATGTGGCTTCTAAGGCACTTGAAATATGACTAGTGTGATGGACAAATTCTAGTTTTATTTCATTTTAATCAACTTAAATTTAAATAGCTACATGTGGCCTGTGGCATACTGAATAGTACAGCATAAAGCCATAAAAGTGTGCTTCTTTGAGGTTTTAAATCCTTATGGGAAGCAGTAGAGGTTATAAAGAAAAACAACATAAGGTTCTCCACAAGTTTATCCCAGAATGTAGCTGACTAGAAATAGCATAGATAGGTTTTGTGATCAAATATATCTGGATTTGAATGCCATGTCTCTGTGACTCAAACCAATTTATCTAAGCTACCTAAACCTTAGACTCCCTATGTGTAAGGCAGGAATACTCACCAACCTTACCGAGGCACTGTGGAGATAACAAATAAATGGATCAAATATAATAGGTGCTTAACCAATTCTGTTTACTTTCTTTTCTTTTATTCATTGTTTCTTATATGACCACACAACTTTCCTCATATGCTGACTAAGTGCTTGAACTGTTACTAAATTTAATATTGACAAATGTAGTTAATGCCAATTGTCTGCCAAAATGTTTACTCCACTAAATTAAATTGTCAATATTTAATTTCTTAGGAACCTAAACTTTAAAAATGTTTGACTTAAAAGGAAAATATCTTTAGCATTATGGAAAAATTGCACAAAACAATCTTTAATTCTAAAACCATTATGAGAAAGGGGAGTAGATACTGGCTTGGCATAGAAACCAAGTTTTCTCGCTTCTTCAGCTCATTCTTTCAAGATACTAAGATCCTCAAATAAGGATTGCTGTTTCTAAATTATTCTGCTACAAAATTGCTTAATTTGAGGGTGAAAATAAAAAGGCAAAACTGAACTTTTATATTTGTTTCATAACCAGAAATTTGGCTTCAAGGCTTTTGGCAAGTGCTACCACATCCCTTATTAATGTGAAATATAAACATATCCCAATCCCCCAAGATGGGGGAACCTTAAGGTTCTTTTCAATAATAAAATATTCTGAATATCTCTATTAGGTTGCTGATCAATACCTAGAAATAAAATAATTGAACATCACCTTTAGGTGGTTGATCAGAACCTGGGGATTGGTTGGACACTAACCTAAAACTGACTTCTCTGTTTTATCTGAGGAGCCCCCGTAGTGCTCAAGTCAGACAAAGGCTATCTACATTACACCTGTGACTCTTACCTTAATATTTTCTGCCACAGTATATCTGCCACTGCAGACTGCCAAAGTGTGTCTATGGATGTCTCTCATAGCTAGTTTCAAATAGTGGGTAGGCATAATGTGTGAAGACTAATATGCTTCTCAGCTTTAATACTTTGCTTCATTGTCAGTTTAGGTAGGAGGTGTAAAGGCAGATATTATAGTTGGGTAAGTTCTAAAAAATTTAAGCCTGTACACAATATCTAATCAACAAACACACGTTTTAATACCAATGGGGAAATATCTTAAAAGTATGTCCTTTTGTAAAATTTTGGCTGCAAATTTTAAATCTTTCTTGTCCCCATTAAACTGATCATTCAGATGTATACATTCAATAAGGTAATTGGGTACAAAATACTGTATAAATTCCCGATTTAAAAAAAATTATTTGGTCTGTTCAAATACTGTACTGCCCTATTCTCTTGTCCCACATGCTCTTAAGTCAACAACAAAAAAAGTATTAACCATTTGAGCTGATTTAAGTAGGTGGACATCTGGTGTTCATATTTATACAACTAGAAGCAACCACTTTATAAACCATAACTTGGTTTGATTGATTGTAGATACACACAGAAATGCAAGCAACTCTGAAATAAATTAAATAGCTCAAAAATGAAAATCTACCATTTCTTATCTCTATTGCAATTAAAAACAAACCAAATCACTTGTAAATTATCTTCCAGTCACCAATCAGAAGTATATATTTGCAAGTGTCAATAAATCTCACGTACTAACAGATTAAATCAAAGAGGAAACCAGCTTGTACTGCCAACCCCGCTTGAATTTAGAGCTCGGATGTACCCTTTCAAATAAACAGATGACTTTAGGTTTCTCATTTATTCTTACTGTGGTCATTTTTTAAAAATTTAGTATTAGTTACTACACACCCAGGATGCAGTGTTGCTCAATTTTATGGTATACCAACAGGATCCATGAGTCTGAACTGAAGCTCATTAGCATTATCTGAAATGTACGCTACAACTACACCGTACGCTACAACTAAACGAACTACCCTACATACAAAGTTCTCTGAAAGCAAAACTTCAAAAATCCTTGAAGAATGGCATATCGGGGTGGCATTTACAGTGCTTCTAAGTTTTTTCTCCTCAGTTCTGGTAAGTGAAAACACAGTCATTATCAACGTGTATTTGGATTCTTCCTTTCCTAGTACCAAAAAAAAAAAAAAAGTAAAAAAAGTAAAAAGAAACCAGACCGCTGGGTTTATAAGCTCCACCTCCAAAACTCTGGGCGAATATCCTTTTACAAGATCTGTATTCTGGTCTATCTTTATTCCACATACATTGTTAATCTTGGAAAGCATTATTGGACTAAAATGGATATAAAAATAGAGTCAGAGTTGCTTCTATATGCCCCAACTTCACCGACTGGAGGATTGACACATGCAACTACGTGTCCCTAAACGTGGCCTTAAACATGGGGCTAAAGAGGGAACGGGGACACCAGCGGCCAAAAAAAAAAAAAAAAAAAAAAAAAAAGGTAAAGAAAAGAAAGCTGTTAACTACAGGCCTAGAACGTTAGGTCCCTACTTTGGAAATCTCCCCTCCCTCCTGCCAGGACTCATCACAACAATCAAACGCTCAGGAAAAGGTTGAGGGCCAGTGTGACTGGCGACAACTATAAGGACTTTGAAAAACTCAGCATAAAAGGCTGCGAGGAGAAATGGAATGAGAGAAAGTTGAGCGCTGAGGGCTGGTCCCCGGGACGCCGCTGGGGCCCCGACGTTGGAAGTAAGGCTGGAGGTGCCCGCGGTTGGGGGTGTGTGTGGGGCGGGCCGTTCCAGGTGCTGCAGCCACGGCGCGGGGGTCCAGGTGACAAGTGGACTAGGCAAACTAACCCGGTGCCCAGGGGGCTCCCGGTAAAAGGAGGGGTCGTTCGTAAACTGTAGGGTGTCCTCCCCCCCTCCTTCCTCCTCCTCCTCACCGGGGCCGTAGAACTTGCTGCCTTTGGTCACGTCGAAGACTTTCCCATTGACTGCGAGCAGGATGCGCGGGGTCCGGGACCCGTCGTACTGGCGCAGCTGCTCCAAGCTGAAGTCCCGCTTCTTCATACGAGGCAGAGAGGCGGCGGGGCTCTCCTCGCCCGCCCCGGCCCCAGCGCCCAGACCCCGCCGCCCCCAGCGTACCCACAGCCGGTAGGCCCCCAGCAGCACCAGCGCCACCAGCGCCACGTTCAGCAGCATCTCCCCGCCCCCCGACACAAGCGCCAGCGTCGCCGCCGCCCAGCCGCCCCCTTCGGCTGTCGCTCCCGCGCCGCCTGGGTTCTCGCTGTTGCCGTCGCTGCTGCTCTCGCTGCCACTCCCCAGGGTGCCTAGCTTCACGTCCCCATCGCCCGCCGCCATCACTGCCCGCCAGCGCCTTCCTCCTCTTCCCCGCCCCTTGCCCTCCCCAACCCTGGGGCAGGCCCCGCCCACCTGGGGCCTCCCAACCAATAACATGAGGAGAGGGGGCGGGGGCGGGCTGGCTCCCGATTGGGTGTTGACCGGGTAACGTCTCCGGTCTCTTGCTCTCATTCCCTTCTTTCGCTGGCCCAGCTCGCGTGCGACGCCCCGCCCACCTCGCCCCACACTTCCTTGCTTTAGCTCATCGCCTCGGCTCTGTGAAGTAGAAAAGCGGGGTGGGCCTGAAGAAAAGCTTCGCCGGCCGCGCGCGCGGGCGGAGCGAGAGTATAGCGCATGCGCAGGTGCCGGATCGCCACGCGCTCTCCTTCCCTCAGCAACCCCTCCGGAAGGCACGCTCCGCCCAGTCTCCTCGCTGTGCGCGTGCGCCCCAGGATCGCTTCCCTTCCCAGGCCCGGGTTCGCGTTTGCGAACTCCCGCGTCTTTGCTCTCGCTCCGCCCGGGAGCTTCACGAGCGAATAGATGACGGTGGGAGCGGAGTTGGAGTGGGGCGTCGTTCCGAAGCCGCGGAATTCTGCGGCCAGAGCTTTATAGGGGTCCTAGGCGTAGTTTTCTCTTAACTACAGGCACAGTCCGTTGAGGGGCGTCTTCTTCCCAGGACACCGTCGTACTTGTCAGGAAGTGGGGAGCTTGTGCGCGCAGACCCAAGGCTGCCACCCAGAAGTTTTGACGACGAGCTGGAGTCTTCCTAGCGCGGAGGGAATGCACGGGGCCGGCTCTGGGATTCTTTGGCTTCAGGAATCTACGTGCTGCCTGCCCTGGCACGGAGCACTCTCCAGTGGCCAAGTCTGCTTTTTAGAATTTTCTTTTAGGTTTTAGACTAGAGATCTAAAATCTCTGCAGCAGTAGAGAAGTGGAGAGGATGGGGTTGTTCTCATTCAGCCTTATTTACAGTTGCCGTTTTATCTACCTGGGATGTCGTTTAACCTCTCGCATCCCGAAAACTCTGGCGTCAGTGTCACTTCTGAAGCCTTCTGCAGGTCCTACGGGCACCACCACCCCCTACTCCTTTGACCTGCTCTGCGGTTCTTTGTTCTGTGTCTCTTAGCCTCCCATCCCCAGGAATTACCTGGTTTGATAAAATGAAGGTGTATCAAGGAAGTGACCAATTTCGTTTCATCTTGAGAGACTGGTGGGTGGAAGAGAAGCATGGAGAAACAGGGCGGGGGTGGGGGGGGGACGGTGCGCGTAAGATAGGAGCTAAGTAAGAAGTGCTTGTTAGGGAAACAGCAAGTGGTCCGTTTTGGCTTTAAGTAGTGAAGAGGAACAAAGTCTGGAAAAGTAGGTTATGGTCTTCAGTATCAAGGGCTTGGACCTTTATACTGTTGGTTTTGAAGGAGACACTGAAGATATTGAAGGGGCGAGTGATAGGAGCAAAACTCCTCCATAGGGAGTTTATTTGGCAACCAGGTGTATGAAGCATTAGAGGTGGAGAGAGAATCCCAATCAAGTTAGTAGGCTGCTGTATTTGTGCAAGAAATGAGGCTCAGAACTATTAGTGTTAGAGTAGGGTGGGCAAACGTTGTAAAGAACCAGATAATTTAGATGTTGTTGGCCATATGGTCTTGTCCGAAATACTGTCCTCTGCCATTGAAGTGAGAAAGCAGCCATAGACAATACTTAAGCGAGTGTGGCTTTGTTCCAACAAAACGTCATTATCAAACACTGAAATTTGAATTTGATATTTCAGGTGTCACAAAGTACTGATTTTTTTCAATCATTTAAAAGTGTAAAACCCACTCTTAGCTCTAGGGAGGTACAAATACAGGTTGTAAGTCTTGCATTAGAAGTACTTTCTTGAAGCTGTGTCAACAGGATTTGACTGGGGATGAGTATGGTGACAGTATAATCTGTCCTCTAATCTGGAACACTTTGGGGAATGAGCGGGGCACTATTAATGATTACACCTGGAGAACAGGAGTAAAAGTAGGTTGTCCCATGCAAACCTGGATGAATAAATGCCACAAGGTTAGGGGTTAGAGAAGTCAAAATGCTTTAGGACTTGATGACAAAATGGAGGTGTCAATGATGGAAACAGATTGGGGCAGGGAGAGGGAAGAGCTGTTGTAGTACGGGGACTTTTTCAGGACTTGGGAATTGTCCTGAGGGACATTGCAACTACAGATATAGGCCATTTTATATCATCATATAACATGCAGAACTGTGTGGGAGAGTGTGTGGTCTACAATGTGAGCTATGGTCCATACTTAATGGCAAAGCCCCAGGATGTGTTTATCAATTGCAATTAATGTGCCACACTAATGAAGGATGTTTATGTGGGAGGTAGTGGGAGGTGTGGGAGGTGGGGCATATGGGAATCCCTATATTTTTTGTGTAACATTTATGTAATCTAAGTATCTTTAAAAAAATAAAAAAAAATATTTAAAAAAATGATGCTCTTAAATTACATCTATTATTTGGAAAGGTTTCTCTGTTTCTCACTCTATAATTTTAAATTTATACTAAATGAAAGAAAAAAACATTAAAAAAATGCTTTAGGACTTGATGACAAAATGGAGGTGCCAACGATGGAAACAGATTGGGGAGAAAATGTTTTTGGGAAAAAGTTGGCTGTAGCAGTTCCAAGTGTCATATACGATCTGGACATCACCAGACAGGAAGAAACCACCCCAAACACCCCATAATAAGGCCCTCCTTATATCTTATTGACCAGAACTGAGTCGTTAGCTATCTCTAAAGCAGTAACAAACAGGGCATGGGACTCCATGGTTGTGTAGTGTTTATCTTGCTTTTGGCGGTTCTTCTGCAGCATTCTGCCATGCCTTGCTGGGTTTTTAGTATCTCTGTCCCATCCCAGTAAATGCCAGTACCACACCCCAGGCATTTTAACACCAAAAAACAACCCTCTTCCCACACCCCACATCTCATGTACTCCCTAGGGGTGTGGTACTTCTTGAGAACCACAGGCTTAGACCAATCAGCATACCTTCGAGCTGGAGTGTATGTTACTGGTTTGGAGGGAAGATAGGAATTGAATAATATTGAAGATTTGTAGTCAGGGTAGTGGGGTGAGGAATGTTGGGTAGGTAACCAACATTATTACAAGAAATAAAAAGCAAAAACATTTTCTTTGATAAATGCCTCAACTCCACACTTTAACCCCTTTTTTGTTTTTTGTTTTTGTTTGTTTTGTTTTGAGCCTTCTAAGCAGTTTAATCTAATTCAAACCCCTCTGAACCAGTCTTGGAGGGGAGTTCTTCCTTCCTGTTTTTATTTCCCCCTAGGTAACAATCATCTCAATAGGATATTCCTCATTGGTCATGCATCACCTCCTGTTTTGAATACTGCAGTAACTTCTGCCTGCTCTCAGTCTCTCCCTTCTTCATTCCTAAATGAAGGGACTAATCCTGACCACTGATTTCCTTTGCTCAGACATCTGAGCAAAGCATTCCTTTGCTCTGTCATCAGGGGTGCTGGCTGTTTAAAGGAGAAAGCTCAGAAAGTTCAGATTGGCACTCAAAGCCCTCCATAAATCCACAAACGGCTTCCCTGCCTCCATTCTTCACACTTCTATGTCCATTTCTCACTCCAAGACTTAACTCATGTATTTCCTCACTGAGAATACCCTGCCCTCTCCTTTCCAACCATCCAAAATCTGTTACCTTCCAATTCTTTCTCTAATTTTATCTCCTCCTTGAGGCCTGTTACTCCATCAGCCCATATACTGATTTTTCTTTGAATTTATATGGATTCCTTGGCCTTTTATTTTATGATCTTCTTAATTATTCTGTTCTTGAAACTCTCCTTTGAATCTCAAGATTTATCCTTTTTCCTATCTAAGTAGAGATTCCTTTTCTGACTCCTTTCTGCCCAGCAGTCAACTACAAGTATCTGTCATCTACCTTATTTTCTTTTCGTTACGCTTTCTTCCTTGGCATTGCATCTATTTACTGATTTATCTATTATCTCTTTGGAAGATATACCTTTCTAGCCCTACCTCTCTCTGGGAGATATTAGTACCATCTACCAAATAGTTCCACTTCTCCTCTGAGGCACATAGTAGAACTTGCATTTCTCTACTCCCTTGAACTCAGGCATGGCCAATGAAATATGATTGAAAGTGACATAGGTCACTTAGAAGCTTTAAGAGCTGGTACATAAATTGTGCTCTCTTTTACCACAATGATGGAATGTTTTAGATATCTATTGCTGCATAACAAAGCACCCCAAATTTCAGTGGAATGAAACTATAACCATTTTAATGATCTCTTATGGTTTTGTGGGTTGTTCGGGCTCAGTAGGAAGTTGTCTAATCATCCTTGGGGTCTCTCATGTGTTTCCAGTCAGGTATTGTCTCAGTAATTTGGGGCTGGAGTAATTTGGAATCTCTGGTGGGATGCTGGAATGACTGAAACTTTCTCTGTGTTGTCCCAGGGTGTCTCTTCTTCACATGGCTTATACGGCAGAGTAGCCTGCCTTCTTACATGTGCCTTGGGACTCTTAAAAGTGTGAAAGCAAAAGTTTCCAGGTCTTTGTCTTAGGCCTAGAACTGACATACATTCCATTCAAGCAATCATAGGGGCATTCCCAGTTTCAAAGGGAGGGGAAGTAAAGTCCTCTTGAAGTGGGGAAGGGGCTGGATGACAAAGAATGTATGGTCATCTTTAATCCATTACCCTAACAATGTTTCAAATGATGGGCTGCTTCCATCAGCCAGGGTTCCAGAATCAGGACAAAGTAGAAAAGAACCCCCAGCTAACACAGTTATATGAGTAAGAAATAAATCTCTGCTTTTCAAAGCCACTGAGTTATTTGGACTTGTTTGGTATCGAACAAAACCTAATTTATACTGACTAATAACAAAAATTGGAACTTCCGGGAAGATGGCGGACTAGTAAGACATGAGAATCTCTTCTCCAGAAAAATAGCTAGAGGACAAGCTGAAACAGCCCCGAAAAAGATCTAGGGTTTAGGACAGCAGGTGAAGGCTGCACACCACCCAGAGGAGAGAGGGACAGAAGAGGGAAATCGCGACAACAGAACCTTGAGTTGCAAGTAGCAGCTTCTGCTGCTGCCGGCACCCTCCCCCACACTCTTCAGAATTCTCGGGCCTCTGGGCCTGCGACCACAGACAAAGGGGGCTTCAGGGATCTGCCACTCTCGGAAAGGGGAGAGAGAGGGACACAGCCTTAGGCTGACTCAGGTTCTGACCTGAAATTTGGGCTGCGGAGCCCCATGGACCCTTCCACACGGCGGTTTGCCCTAGCAGCCTAGAAAGGACTGGAGAAATCCGAACCTCCCAACCTCTCTCTCTTCTAGTCTGGACTAATTGTTGAGAACTCCACGGGAGAAGGGAGAGAAAGCCTGGGGCTGACCCGGCTTTGGACTCCCAGGTTTGGTCTGCCCTGTCCCGAGACCCCTTCAAGGCTGGGTGGGGCTGTGCCATTGTTTGCCTTGGAGCCTGCAAGGGGCTAAAGATATACAAACCTCCCAATCTCCTACTCTACTAACAGGGACTGATTGTTGAGGATTCAGAAGGGAGTGGAAATATTTCCTAGCTGGGAAAAGGGAGGCGCTATGAGAGAAGTCTGAAGAACTGTCTCAGAAAGTTTGGATAACAGGGCTCTTAGCCCCCAGACAGGAAGCTCTATCACATTGATCTGGCCTGTGTCGCAACAAATATGCTCCGACCAGGCATTGAATTGAGAGCTGCCAACAAGCGCCATCTCCTGGCAGACCAAGGAAGTGCACATAAGAAAATTAATAAGTAAGAGAGGCTTTTCCTGGCCTCTATAGGCCTCCCTGCCCAAGGCCCTAGGAAACGACTCTACAACCAATTACTGGGTCCAGTGCCCAGTTTTGAGCAACCAGCAGAACAATCCTAACAATCAAGGTTGAGCCAAAATTCAAAGAGATGTGGTAACTCACAGCCTCCTGCCACTAAAACCCCATAAAAGAGAAAGAGATAGAGCATCTAAGTAAAATACAAACTAACCAGATACCTAAGCTCCAGCAAAAGATTATGAGCCATACTAAGAAAATAGAAGATGGCCCAAGAAAAGGAATACATCAAAGTCCCAGAAGAAATGCAGAATCTGAGAGAACTAATCAGTGAGATGAGCACAAATTTCCAAAATCAAATTAATGAGATGAAAGAGAATATAGTTAAAGAGATCAATGACAACAAGAAGTCATTGAGCAAACGCAAAGAAGAATTTGAAACACTGAACAGAAAAGTAACGGAATTCATGGGAATGAAAGACAAAATAGGTGAGGTCAAAAACACATTTGAGGCATACAACAGCAGACTCGAAATGATAGAAGAAAGACTAAGTGATACCAAAGACGGAGCAGCTAAAATTGAAAGAGAAAAGAACAGAGAGAGAAAAGAATGGAAAAAATTGAGCAGGGGCTCAGAGAGTTGAATGACAACACAAAACGCAAGAACATACGTGTCATGGGAGTTCCAGAAGGGGAAGAGAAAAGAAAAGGGGCAGAAAGAGTATTTGAGGAAATAATAGCTGAAAATTTCCCAACTCTCAAGAAAGAAATGAACTTACATGTCCAAGAAGCACACCGTACCCCAATGAGAATAAATCCAAATAGACCTATACCAAGACACATATTATTCAGAATGTCAATGTAAAAGATAAAGAGAAAACTCTCAGAGCAGCGAGAGAGAAGCAAATGATCACGTACAAAGGACGTCAAATAAGACTTAGTGCGGATTTCTCTTCAGAAACCATGGAGGCGAGAAGACAGTGGTATGATACAATTAGGAAACTGAAAGAGAAAAAGTGCCAGCCGAGAATTCTTTATCCAGCAAAACTTTCCTTCATTATGAAGGTGAATATAAAGTAGTCAAAACAAAAAGAAACTAAGAGAGTTTGCAAAAAAGAATCCACCTTTGCAGGAAATATTAAAGGAAGTCTTAGAACCTGAAAGAAAAAGGAGCGGCTTGGAGGAGAGTATAGAAGAAAGAAAAGCAGAAAGGATAACCAAAAGAGTAAAAAGAGAGACAAAAACAAGATGACATATGAAAATCAAAGAATAAAATGGAGGAAATAAAGAGTGCATTTTCAGCAATATCATTGAATGTGAATGGATTAAATTCCCCAATCAAAAGATACAGGCTGACAGAATGGATTAAAAAACATGAGCCAACCATATGCTGCTTACAAGAATCTCACCTCAGACCCAAGGATACAAACCGGCTGAAAGTAAAAGGTTGGAAAAAGATACTCCACACGAATAGTAAACAGAAAAGAGCAGGGGTAGCTATACTAATATCAGACAAAACAGACTTCAAATGCAAAAAAATGATAAGAGATGCGGAAGGCCATTATATAATAATCAAAGGGATGATCGTCCAGAAGATATAACAGTCATAAATATCTACGCACCTAACCAGGGTGCCCCAAAATATATGAGACAAACTCTGGCAAAACTGAAGGGAGAAATAGACATTTCTACAACAATCGTTGGAGACTTCAACACCCCTCTCACATCATTAGATAGAACAACTAGACAGAAGATCAACAAGGAAACAGAGAACTTGAACAATATGATAAACAAGTTGGACCTAACTGACATATACAGAGCCCTGCATCCAAACTCAGCGGATTATACATTCTTCTCAAGTGCCCATGGATCTTTCTCCAGGATAGACCACATGTTAGGTCACAATACAGCTCTCAATAAATATAAAAAGATTGAAATTATACAAAGCACCTTCTCAGATCATAATGGAATGAAACTAGAAATCAATAACAGAGAGGAAAAAAGGAAATTTGCAAATGTGTGGAGACTGAACAACACACTCCCAAATATTCGGTGGGTCAAAGAAGAAATTGCAAGTGAATCAGTAAATATATTGAGACAAATGAAAATGAGAACACAACGTACCAAAACTTATGGGATACAGCGAAGACAGTCTTGAGAGGGAAAGTTATAGCCCTAAATGCCTATATTAAAAAAACAAGAAAGAGCTAAACTCAAAGATTTAACTGAAAAACTTGAGAAACTAGAAAAAGAACAGCAAACCAATCCCAAAGCAAAAAGAAGGAAAGAAATAATGAAGATTAGAGCAGAAATAAATGAAAATGAGAACAGAAAAACAATAGAGAAAATCAACAAAACCAAAAGCTAGTTCTTTGAGAAGATCAATAAAATTGACAAACCCCTCACTAGACTAACAAAAAAAAAAGAGAGAGAGAGAGAAGATGCAAATAAATACAATCAGAAATGAAAGGGAGGAACTTACAAATGACCTCACAGAAATAAAAAGAATCATAAGAGGATATTATGAGAAACTATATGCCAACAAACTAGACAACCTGGAAGAAATGGACAAATTTCTAGAAACACATAACCAACCTACACTGACACAACAAGAAACACAAGAACTTAACAAACCAATCACAATTAAGGAGACTGAATCCATCATCAAAAATCTCCCAGCAAAGAAAAGTCCAGGACCAGATGGCTTCACAGGTGAATTCTACCAAGCATTTCTAAAAGAATTAACACCAATCCTGTTTAAACTCTTCCAAAAAATTGAAGAGGATGGAAAATTTCCCAACACATTTTATGAAGCCAACATCACCCTAATACAAAAGCCAGATAAAGATTCCACAAGAAAAGAAAATTACAGACCAATCTCTCTCATGATCATAGATGCAAAAATTCTCAACAAAATACTTGCAAATCGAATCCAACAGCATATCAAAGGACTTATACATCACGACCAAGTGGATTTATTCCTGGTATGCAAGGCTGGTTCAACATAAGAAAATCAATCAATATAATACACCACATTAACAAATTGAAGGAGGAAAACCACATGATCATCTCAATAGATGCAGAAAAGGCTTTCGACAAAATCCAACCTCCTTTTTTGATAAAAATACTTCAAAAGATAGGAATAAAAGGAAAATTCCTCAATATGATAAAAGGCATATATGAAAAACCCACAGCCAACATCATACTCAATGGGGAAAGGTTGAAAGCTTTCCCCTAAGATCAGGAACAAGACAAGGATGCCCACTGTCCATTGTTATTCAACACTGTACTAGAAGTTCTAGCTAGGGCAATTAGACAAGACAAAAAAATTAAAGGCGTCCAAATAGGAAAAGAGGAAGTAAAACTCTCACTGTTTGTGGATGATATGATCTTGTATTTAGAAAATCATGAAGTGTCCACAACAAAGCTACTTGTACTAATAAATGAGTTCATCAAAGTGGCACGATACAAGATCAACACGCAAAAATCAGTAATGTTTTTGTACACTAGTACTGAACAATCTGAGGAGGAAATCAGGAGGAAAATTCCATTTTCAATAGCAACAAAAAGACTCAAATACCTAGGAATTAATTTAACGAAGGAAGTACAGGACCTATATGCAGAAAACTACAAAACAATGCTAAAAGAAATTTTTAAAGACCTAAACAAATGGAAAGACATTCCGTGTTCATGGATTGGAAGAATAAATATCGTGACGATGTCAATCTTGCCCAAACTGATTTATAGATTCAATGCAATACCAATCAAAATCCCAACAGCTTACTTTACAGAATTAGAGAAGGCAATTACCAAATTCATCTGGAAGGGTAAGTGCACCTGAATAGCCAAAAGCATTCTAAAAAAGAAGAGCAATGTGGGAGAAATTTCACTGCCTGACCTTGAAACATATTACAAAGCTACAGTGGTCAAAACAGCATGGTACTAGCATAAAGATAGACACATCGATCAGTGGAATAGAATTGAGAATCCAGAAATATACCCTCACCTGTACAGTCAACTGTTTTTTGACAAAACTACCTAGCCCACGCTAATGGGAAAAAACAGTCTCTTCAACAAATTGTGTTGGGAGAATTGGATATCTATAACCAAAAGAATGAAAGAGGACCCCTATCTCACCCCCTATACAAGAATCAAGTCAAAATGGATCAAAGATCTAAATATAAAAGCCAGGACCATAAAACTTCTAGAAGAAAATGTAGGGAAACATCTTCAAGACCTTGTAGTAGGTGGTGGTTTCTTGGACCTCACACCCAAAGCACGTGCAACAAAAGAAAAAGTAGATAAAAGGGACCTCCTCAAAATTAAACAGTTTTGCACCTCACAGGACTTTGTCAGAAGGGTGAAAAGGCAGCCAACTCAATGGGAAAAAATATTTGGAAATCACATATCTGATAAGGGTTTAATATCCAGGATATATAAAGAGATGTTACAACTCAACAATAAAAACACAAATGAACCAGTTAAAAAATGGGTCAAAGACTTGAATAGACATTTCTCTGAAGAAGAAATACAAATTGCAAAAAAACACATGAAGAAATGCTCAACATCACTCATGATTAGGGAAATGCAAATCAAAACTACAATGAGATATCATTTCACACCTACCAGAATGGCCACTATTAAAAATACAGAGAACTACAAGTGTTGGAGAGGATGTGGAGAGATAGGAACACTTCTTCACTGTTGGTGGGAATGCAGGATGGTACAACTGCTATGGAGGACTGTTTGGCAGTTCCTAAAGAAGTTGAATATAGACTTGCCACATGACCCTGCAATACCACTACTGGGTATATACCCAGAAGAACTGAGAGCAGTTACACGAACAGACATCTGCACACTGATGTTCATAGCCACCTTATTCACCATTGTCAAAAGTTGGAAACAACCCAGGTGTCCATCAACAGATGAATGGATAAACAAACTGTGGTCTATTCACACGATGGAATATTATGCAGCTGTAAGAAGAAATGAAGTCATAAAGCATATGGTAACATGGATGAACCTGGAGGACATTATGTTGAGTGAAGCAAGCCAGACACAAAAGGACAAATACTGTATGAATGCATTACTATGAACCATAATATATTATTGTGTAATATATTGTTTGATTCAAAAAAAATAAAAAATTTACATGTATCCATTACATTTAATTGAAAAAAAAAAAGTAATTATTTGATAGCTATGAAGCTGTTTGTCCTATTCAAAAATTATATAAAGTATGTGGATGCTGTAAAAAACAAACAAACAAACAAACAAACAAACAACAACAAAAAATTGGCACCAGAAGCAGGGCACAACTGTAACAAATTCCTAAAATATGTTGCATTGATATATATGAATATGTTACAAATGTTAGTGGTTGGTTGTTAGGCAGCACCTAGCTCTGATTCTCTCAATGAACCTAGCTCATTAATTTGTACTATGATACTCAATAAATATTTCTTAAGAGAAATTATTTCTTGTAATTCTTTTCTTTTTCTCTATTTTAGGGGAAAACATTTCTTTGCTACATCAGATGTTTCTTAAAATATCAAGGGACTGCTACTCCATATTCCATAACATATTGTATACTCCAGTGCTGCCAGTTAATTTGCTGATCTGTAATTTTGGCATGTACATCCCACCTTCTACCCTGTCTTTGAGAGCCAGGCTGCCCACAGAAAGTGTGCTTTCTGCTCTGCTACTCCATACCACAAATTTTACAGGGGCCCATTCTGTCAAAAGAGGCCTGGAATAAGTTTAACAGAACAGATTGCCTGAGGGAAGGGAAGCTTTGGTTTCGAGGCCTAATTCACTTCCAGGGAGTGAAAAAAACAGAACAAACAAAAAACCCTGTTGTTTGAACTGTAATTCACAAGGGCCAGAGAATTCAATGTTGGACATTAATAATTTTGGACTTTAACAAGAAGTTGGTACTGATTGCTTTGGGCTACAATTTAGAAAAATGAGAATTTACTCTCTGAACTTTTCATTTCTCCATGAGAAATTCATATTTTAGTTTTTCATGTTTTAGTTTGTCAAAGGGCTGCCGATTCAAAGTACCAGAAATGTATTTATAAAAGGTATTTATTTGGAGTAAAAGCTTACAGTTTCAAGGCCTTGAAAAGTCCAAATCCAGGCATGATAGGAGGTGGTTTTCTCACCAAAGTCAGCTACTGTTGAGTCTGTTGGCTGGGCATGTGGCAAAGCAAGATGGCTGCCATCTCTGCTGAGGTCTCAGCCTTGCCCTCTGGGCTTGCCGCCTCCTCCTGAGTTACTCTGTGGGCCAAGACTCTTTGAGCCTCTCGGGGCTTCTGTTTCCCTGCAGTCTTCTCTCTCACATTGCAGAATTAGATATGCTGGCTCCCTTTTCCTCTGTCTGTCTCTCTTATATCAGTCCCAGCAAGGGGGCAGAGACTCAACCTGAGTCAGGCCTCACTGATGTAGTCCAATCAAAAGCCATAAAGTGATCTTATCAAGTAATCTAATCAAGGATTCCTCAGCTGAAGTTAATGCAATCAAAGGGTACCACACCCAGAGGAATAAATTAGTTTACAAACATACTTTTTTGCTTTTGGGGATTCACAAAATTCAAACTATCACAGGAGGGAATCATATTTGAATTGGGAATCTTTTCTTTTGGCTCTTAATAAAGTATTTTTATGATATCTGTTGGTCCCCCTTAGAACTTCTTATAATGTTGGACAAGGTAGTTGGATGTAATTTCAGATTGCAATAGAATAGGTTGTGAATTACAGCATTGGGTACAGAATAGCCTTGGAGCTGATTTAATTGATGTATTGTTCTAACCCATTCAGGGCATTCTGGGGGTAAAATCTACACTTCACCATTGAACTCAGGAGGTCCCATAAAAGAGTTGTAATCAGTATTGGAGCAGTGGCCTCATGAAGATGGGAGCAGGACAACCACAATGGACTGCTGGCTTCTCACCCAAGGGGGATAGCCATACCCCACGGTGATCTCAGTGGATAAGCCAAAAGGGTTAAGGCAATGGTGTAAATACCTTTTTGCTCACATACCCCTATAATACTTTTTAAGTTGACACATAAACTTTTTAAACCTAAGTTCAGTTGCAAAAGATGCAATTTATGATGTATTGTAAATAAAAGGGGTTTTAATCATTTAAAAATGTGTCTAGTGGAATCTACATCAGGTAGAAAATGGATATTCACCATCATCCATTTTCAGAGAAACTTTATTCCTTTTGTTCTTTGAACATGTATTTTCATTCCACTTCCCCACAGAATTTTCTCTTTCTAATATTTTTATGCTCAAAGTATTTTATAGTTTACCCTATCATTCTTTTCTGCAATGAAAGTTTATTTATAATTTTTTAAATTTCTTATGATGCTAAGATTCTATGTTTTAAAATTTTCTTTTGGATTGAGTTATCATTATATTATTGGTAGTACATAAATGATCATAACTACATTGCAAATTTTTATAAAAATTGCTAAAGATAATAATTAAATTTTATTGGAAATACATCACACAATGAAATGAATAGAGTACCACCACCCCACCTCCCACAATTAGTTCGTGTATTTGTAGATACACGTAACTTTTTGCTAGAAGGAGACAGATGAGGAAAATATGTTATTAGGTGCAGGGGTTAAGAAGGTGAATAAATGATTGTTGTTAAGTACATTATTTACAATAGAAATTCATATATCTAAATCTATTACTTAAATAGTAGAAATAAATGAGGTGAGAAATGGTTGACAAATGACAATGAGCAGACTTTTGTTTGGGTAAAAAAAACAAATATAGATTTACTGTATCCAATAATCTTTATGCAAAAATACAGAAAATATTTTCTCCTGCAAGTCTAATTGTTCAAGAAAATATAAATGAATTCTCCAGGAGAAGCTGTTGGCTGAAGCAGAGATGGAAATTCTCTCTTCTGACTGCTGAAATCATCACTTCTCTCTTAAAGCCTTCAACTGATTGGATGAGACATCCCTCATTGTTGAAGATGTTTATAAATGAAATCAACCATCAATGCAATCAACTTATTAACTATGAAATGCCCTCACAGTAACAATTAGACTAGTGCTTGCTTGACCAAACAGCTGGACATGGTCACCTGTCCAAGTTGATACATGAGCCTAATCATCATAGTCCACCCCTTGTCAACTTAGCATCCATACACATCTCCTTAAACAATACTTAATCTCTAAGTAAAAACAATAGCAGTCATATTTTTGCCTAACAATACTCAACTGTCCTGCATACAACTGGAAATGCACTAATGCTCCCCAGAAAAGGGTGCAAATCCTCAGGTAATATTCACTCTTAAACTAGATATCCTATAACTTAAATACCATGACATGAAGTTAATACAACTGTCATATGATAAGGGGATAAGATAAGGAAGAAAACAAAGATATTTGTTTTATGTACATCTACAAACATTCTCATAACAGAACAAAGAAGAAATACTCATAATCATTACAGCTCTTGTTTCTGTCATTCTGGTCATGTGGTTGTACCTCATATTTATCACTACCTTCTTCTACTACCCATTCCATATTCCTTTTACCTTCACCAAGCACATTAGCTGGGTGTGGTTTATTGCCTAGTAGGGTGACCTAAATCTTCATTCCTGAAGTTTCCGGGTCATTAGTAGCCCTTCCTGGATTGGGTTGTTGCAGTTTTCCATTGACTTTAATCACAGGACATGGTAGTACTAAGAGACATTCTAAGGATCTCCTGTATTCCAGGCAAACTCTTTTTTTTTTTTTTTTTTTTTTACCTCCATTGTGTAGTTGCAGTCCTATTTCCCCTTGATAGTCAGGATCAATCACCCCAGCCAGTACAGTAATTCCCTTCTTTGCCTGTTGATTCAGAGGCATGAGGAGCCCAAAGTGACCAGGTGGCAGTCTTAATTTCCAGTTCAGTGGAATCATTGTTGTGTCTCCTAGTGGAAGCACTCCTTCTTTTGGAACTAAGACCTGTAGACCAACAGAGCTTAAGGTTTCAAGGGGACGTGGATGTGGCTCAAGTGACTGGGATCCTGTCTAACATACAGGAGGTCCAGGGTTCAATTCCTGGGGCCTCCTGGTGAAAAACAAGCTGGCCTGTGCGGCGAGCTGGCCCACGCAGAGTGCTGGCCCATATGGAGTGCTGGCCCATGCAGAAGTGCTGGCCCATGCAGAAGTGCGGGCCTGTGCAGAGAGCTGGTCTGCATGGAGAGCTAGCACAGCAAGATGACACAACAAAAAGAGACACAGAAGAGAGACAATAAGGGACGCAGCAGACCAGGTAGCTGAGGTGGCGCAAGAGATTGAGTGCCTCTCTCCACTCTGGAAGGTCTCAGGATTGTTCCCTGGTGCCACCTAAAGAGGAGACAAGCAGACACAGAAGAACACACAGAGAGCAGATAGCGAGGGCAAAACAACCACGGGCTAGGGGGGTGGGGGGTGGGAATAAATAAATAAATCTTTTTAAAAAGATGAAACATACCTGTATCAGGATCTAGCTACCCCCAAATAATCAATAAATATTAAAAAAAAAAACAAAACATTTTTCTAGTGGATCACTAGGGATAACTGAATGATACCCACTCCCATTTCTACCCCTTGATTCCTGGACCAATGAGTTCTGGCTATGGAAGAAACAGAACCATAGAGTGGACATAGGTTTAGAGCATATACAACTTTCTGGAGAACATTGCCCCAGCTCTGCAAGGTATTGCCACCTAGTTGGCACTGTAATTAAGTCTTCAAAAGGTCTTTCCACCATTCTATCAATCCAACTGCTTCAGGATGATGGGGAACATGGTAAAATCAGTGAATTCCTTGAGCATCTGCCCATTCCCGCACATCATTTGCTGTGAAGTGGGTTCATTGATCAGAAGCAATGATGCATGGAATACCATGGATAAGGAATTCTGTAAGTCTATGGATGGTAGTTTTGGCAGAAGCATTGCACACAGGGAAGGCAAACCCATATCCAGAGTATGTCTATTTTAGTTAGAACAAAATGCTGCCCCTTCCATAATGGAAGTGGTCCAATGTAATCCACCTGCCTCCTGGTAGCAGGCTGATCACCTCGGGAAATGATGCCACATCAGGAACTGAGTGTTGGCCTCTGCTGCTGGCAGACTAGGTACTCAGCAGTGGCTGTAGCCATGATGGCTTTGGTGAGTAGAAGTCCATGTTGCTGAGCCCATGCATCACCTCCATTCCTACCACCATGGCCATTTTGTTCATGAGTCCATTGGACAATTACAAGAGTGGCTATGGAAACAGGCCAACTGGTATACACAGAACTGGTCATCTTATCCACTTTATTATTAAAATCTTCCTCTGCTGATGTCACTCTCTGGTGGGCATTCATGTGGGTCACAAATACCTTCATGTTTTTGCCCACTCTGGTATGTCTATTCACATACCTCTTCCCTAGACCTCTTTGTTACCAATTTTCTGAGCATGCTCTTTCTAAGTCCCTGACTATCCAGCCAAACCATTGACAACAGCCCATGATTCAATCAAGCCATTTCTCCTTTCAAGCAAAATTAACAACCAGGTGCACTGCTGGAAATTCTGCTCACTGGGAGGACTTCCCTTCACTACTGTCCTTCAGGGATGTACCAGAATGAGGCTGTAGTGCTGCAGCTGTCCACTTTCAGTTGGTACCTGTATATTGTGCAGAACCATCTGTAAACCAGGCCTGAGTCTTCTCTTCCTCAGTCAAGAGGCTATAGCTGTGGGCTGAAAAAGAGAAGGTATTGTGGCAGGAGTAGGGGCCATGGGTATTTGGGCCACTTCTTCATGTAACTTACTTGTGCCTTCAGGACCCACTGAAACCCTATTTTGTATATACCACTTCTATTTTCTGATGGAATGTTGCTGTGCATATCCAACATTATAGTTTGGTGGGCAAGAAAACCCCCAGCTCATAATAGGCACTTCAAGACTCATGGTAACTTGGTGGCCCATTGTTTGGTGTTCAGTCTCTACTAAGGCCCAGTATAAGGTCAAAAGCAATTTCTCAAAAGGAGGGTAGTTATCTGCAGAGAATGGCAAGGTTTTGTTCCAAAATCCTAAGGGTCTGCATTGTGATTCTCCTATAGGGGCCTGCCAAAGGCTCCAGACAGCATCTCTATTTGCCATTGACACTTCCAGCACCATTGGATCTGTTGGATCATATGGCCCAAGTGGCAGAGCAGTTTGCACAGCAGCCTGGACCTGTTTCAGAGCCTCTTCTAGTTCCAGTCCCCATTCAAAACTAGCAGCTTTTCTGGTCACTCAGTAAATGGGCTGGAATAGCACACTCAAAAGAGGAATATATTGTTTCCAAAATCCAGAGGCCAAGCAGGTGTTGTGCCTCTTTTAAGTCAGGGGAAGGACCAGATATAACAGCTTATCCTTCACCTTAGAATGGATATCTTGGCATGCCCCACACCACTGGACACCTAGAAATTTCACTGTGGTGGAAGGACCTTGTGTTTTGTTGGATTTATCTCCCATTCTTTGATACACAAATGCCTTACCAATAAGTCTAGAGTAGTTGCTACTTCTTGCTCACTAGGTCCAATCAACATGATATTATCAATATAAAGGACCAATGTGATGTCTTGTAGGAGGGAGAGACAATCAAGATCCCTGCAGACTAGATTATTACATAGGGCTGGAGAGTTGATATACTCCTAAGGTAGGACAGTGAAGGTGTATTGCTGGACTTGCCAGCTGAAAGCAAAGTGTTTCTGATGGTCTGTACTAATAGCTATTGAGAGAAAAGCATTTGCCAGATCAATAGCTTCATACCAGGCACCAGGGGATGTGTTGATTTGCTCAAGCAAGGATACCAAGGATACCATATCTGGAACAGCTACAATTGGAGTCACCACCTGGTTAAGTTTACAATAAACCACTATCATCCTCCAAGATCTGTCTGTCTTCTGGAAAGGCAAAATAGGAGAGTTGAATGGGAATGTGGTGGGAATCACCATCTCTGCAGCCTTCAAGTCATTTATGGTGGCACTAATCTCTGCAATCCTTCCAGGAATTGGTATTGCTTTTTTTTTTTTTTTTTTTTTTTGCCATAACCTCAAGATTTTGTCATAATAAAACAAAAGACAAATCTTAAAACTTGATCACTTGGCCTTTTCTCTTCTTGTCTCCTCCCAGTTCAAAGTGTTTGCATCTCTTAATAGCCAACATTCTCTTACAACGGCAGTTGGGCTCAATGCCTTCAAAGCCTCAACACAATCTTCTTTGCAGTTTTAGCCTTCTTTCAGAAAATCAGCTCAGTCTGCCCACCATAGATACTCTGCTTTCTGTCATAACACCACTTTTCATGGGCATATACATATTTTATATGTATATAAAATATACATGTGAACTTACAAAACAAATCAGGCATACCGTGCAGAATTTCCATATAACACCCTTCCACCAACACCTTACATTATTGTGGAACATTTGTTACATATTATGAAAGAATATCATCATACTATTACCATGAACTATGGTCTATACACTTGGTATACCTTTTCCATATTCCCTATTAACACAGTACTTTCTTTGGCATTGATGCAAGAATAGTACAATATTGCTATTAATATAGTCCATAGTTACATTAATTGTATTTTCCCATGCATCACCATATTCTTACAAACTTGAAATAGTGATGTACATTTATTGTAGTTCGTAGAAAAACATTCTTGTATTTGTTCAGTTAAACACAATTCTCATTCACCTCCAGGTACTATGTTTTCAGTCCCTAGATTATTCTCTAGCTTTCTTTCAATTGGCATTTACACCCCTAGACTACCCCTTATAGCCACAATCCCATTATAAACCAGCTGTGTTAGTTATACTCATTATAATGTGTTACCATCATCTCTATCCATTTCCACATTTTGCAGTCAAGATAAGTAAAAATTCTACAGACATTAAACATTAGTATTCTTTCCCAGCCCTCATTCTATCTCTTAGTAACCCATAGTTCAGGTTTTAAATCTATGTTTTTATCCTTGGAATTTAGTTCATTTTTGTGAGAACATACAATATTGTCCTTTGTTTATGGCTTATTTCACTCATGGTTCATCCATGTTATCATATGGGTTCCAATTTCATTTCTTATAGCAGCAAAGTATTCCATTGTATGTATATACCATATTTTGTTTATCCATTCATCAGTCGATGGATACTTGTGTTGTTCCCATCTTTTGGCAATTGTGAATAATGCTGCCATGAACATTGGTGTGCAAATGTCTGTTTGTGTCACTGTTTTTAATTCTTCCGGATATATTCCTAGAAGAGGGGTTGCTGGATTTTATGACAGATCTCTATTTAGCTTCATGAGGAACTGCCAAATGGTCTTCCACAGTAGCCGCACCATTCTACATTCCCCCAAAAAGTGAAGGAGTGTTCCTATTTCTTCAAATCCTCTCCAGCGCGTATTGTTTTCCGTTTTTTATTAATAATTCTTGCCCTTCTTTTTCTGTGTCACTTTGTGGGTTTGGTGCTTGCTGCGCTTCTTACAGAAAGTTTGGCAGGTTTTAGGAACATTAATCATGTCTGCATGAGCATTATCAGCATGAAAAGTAGTATTGCTTTTGATTTACTATTTTGCCAAATAGGGGCAGTTCTAGTGGCTTCCACTTGGCCTTTCTTACCCTAAAAGTTCTCACTCCACCAGTCAGGTATCCAGTGTGGGTATTCTGTCAGTTACTGAGTATGTCTATTCCAATTATGCACTCTGAAACTGAGGAAATAACCACAGAATGGGTCCAGGGACCACTGGACCCACTGTGAGATGGACCTGAGCTAAACCTTCATTGATCACCTGACCTCTATAAGCCCCTTCTCTGACTGGTGACATTTCATTTTGGATCTCCCATAATTAATGTCACTTCTGAGCCAGTGTCTAATAATCCCTGAAATGTCTGATCATTTCCTTTTCCCCAATGCACAGTTACCCTGGTAACAGATTGTAGGTTTCTTTGGGAAAAGCTGGGAGGAAGATTACGGTATAAATTTTTTGCAGTGCAACACGGTCTTTTGCTTCATTCTAGGGGTTCTGGCTTTGTAAACTATCTCAAGTCTGGGAATTGATTAAGGGGCCATGACTCTTTGTTTTTCTAATTCAAGCTAGACTTTTGTTCATTTGACCTAGATTCTGCATATACAGATTAAGTAAGAATTTAGTAGACTGCCCATCTCTTTTACTTCTACCATGATTTACTAGTCAACACCATAGGTCTCCGCAGGTCAGACTATTTTGATTGCTATTTTGAGTCTGCTGTCTATTATGGTAGCCACACCTACCTTGTCTTTGGTGGAAGTGCTGCCAGTTGGCTTCTGCCAACCTGGGTTCCAATCATTACCATTGTGATTAAGGATACAAGTTCAGTGACAGCAGTTCCAACACTAATATCTGACCTATGGACAAGAGTGACCATAGAGCTCTTCAGGGAAGATAGAGTTAGTCTCACAGATTTATTCCTCACTGTCTTGGTGAAAGGTGTGTCCTCTGGACACTCCTGGGATGGGTGATCAGCTCTTATATGATAAATCCACTCAAGCATTCCAGTCTCTCTAGGACTTGGGATCCCCTCGTCTGCATTATACCATGGTAGTTGCCTTTCACCTTCAGGCAATATAGGCCAACTTTTGATCCATGTTTCAGTCAGCCACCTGAACAAACTGTTAGAGCCCTTTCTAAGTCCCCAAGCTACAACGCTGAATCCAGACTCTTTGCCTAGTGGTCCCATATCAATAAATTCAGCCTGATCTAATTTTAAATTCCTTCCATCATTAAACCACACAGTTAATATTCATTCCAACACGTATTCCCCTGATTTCTGTCTACATAAATTAGAAATATCATGCAATTATTTTGGAGTATAGATCACCTCCTCATGAATCACACTTTGTACTGCTCCTTTTGGGGCCTATTGGGACATTAGTCTAGTTATAGGTCTGGAAGAAAAGAGGGTTAGTGGGGATGGGTCACTAGAAGAATTAGAAGTATCTTGCAAGCCAATTACCTCAGGGCATTCCACTGCAGTTTCATCTGGTGAAACAGGATTATTCTCTTCAGACAGGAATGAGGGCTGTATGCTCAGGGGAGGTGGTTACAGGTTTTTCAGGCACAGGACGGTTCAGCTCTTCAGGTAGAGGTTGGGTGACAGATTCTTCAGGGCAGATTGGATGTCAGGAAGCTGGTTCTTCAGGCAGACCATTACAGGTTTATCTGACAAAGACTCGGCAGAATCTAGGTTTGCAATGTCCCCACTGAGATCATTATCAACCATATGTCCCCATTCCAATTTTCAGGAACCTATTCCTTTCTAATCAATGCCCTAACTTAACAGCAGACACCCTGCAAGGTTGGGAATTTTGTTTATGTTGTAATTCAACCACTTGTACAATGAGATGTCTAGTTTTCAGAAGCCTCAAGTTTTTGGCTACATGAAGTAAGATTTTCTTTTAGGACACACAAAGAAACTTTCATATCCTTCATGTGGTGCTTAAGTTGTAAACTTTTATAACTGTATCCAGTATATTTTGGAAAAACCAGCCAACATCATTATACCTCTTATCTTCACAAAACTCTGCTAAGGTGTCATAAACATTCTCACCTAAAGCCTTGCCTCTTATAGGCCTTTGAATAGCCATATCCAGTGGTGATATTTTGTGTATCACTATTGCCAACTCATGCTATGGACTATCAGAGCCATTTTGACTATTGGAAATAGACTCATTAGTGCCTTTGAACCTAATCAGATTAGAGAACCAAATCTAAAAACTAACCCTAGAGCCAAATCAGAAATCTCATACTAAAGATTCTGTTTCTCAAGAATCATTCCCAGTACCAAAGCTGTATTAGTCAGTGTTCTCTAGGGAAACAGAACCAACAGGAGATATCTGTAAATATTATGGCATTTTTATAAGAATTGTCTCACACAACTGTGATGATGCACAAGTCCAACTTACATAGGGCAGGCTGCAAGCTAGGAATGCTGATGAAGGTTTTCAATGAATTTTCCTAGAGAAGCTGGCTGGCTGAAGTAGAGATGGAAATTCTCTCTTCTGACTGCTGAAATCATCACTTCTCCTTTAAAGCCTTCAACTGATTGGATGAGACCTCTCTCATTGTTGAAGATGGTTGTAGATGTAATAAACCATCGATGCAATCAATTTACTAATGATTTAAGTCCATGAAATGCCCCCACAGTAATAATTAGGCCAGTGCTTACTTGACCAAACAACTGGGCATAGTTACTTGGCCAAGTTTACACAGGACGTAACCACCACAGATAAATATATGAAACCTTGCTTCAAATTTGTTACTTGGATGAAATAGGGAGTTGTCTCTTTCAGTATTTATGTCTGCTCTATCAGGAGCTTTCTTTAACATAAATGGGGGATGGAAGAGGAAAGGCATCCAACAAAAATTATCATAACTCCTGCCACCCTACTCTACAAATATCTGAATTCAGAATACCCTAACACAGACAAAAATTTACCATTTCTAGCATCATGCTTTCCTCTTAAGAGAAATATGTGCAAGATAAGGAAAGCCAGGAGATCCTCCTGCCTATCTTTAATAAGTGGGGGAAAGAACAATTTTCTAAAGGGAGTTGGAAAAATGGCATTGTTGTAACATCTCAATCTCAGTTACATTTTAGGCAGCTCAATTTCAAGAAGGAGTAGCTGAAAGTCGAATAAATGGAAACCTATTCCTTAAACTAACTGTGGTTGTGTTCTCCTTTGAAAGTACTTATGGAATCCCATGGTTGACATTCTTCAGTTTGAGGGCTACTAAATCAAGTAATAAAATTAGATAGGAAATGTGGCAGAATTGCAGTGGCTTCTATGAACACTCCTAGCTTCTCCACCACATCTTCCCTTTCTCCCATAGAATAAGATACTTGATACTCATAAACTTGGTGAGAAACCTCAGGCCTTTGACTAGTCTTATGCTCCTTTATGCTACAAAATTTAACAGAGATGTGTCTGTGGAGAGGAGGGTTGTGGTTGTCCTGGGCTGCCAGAAAGGGTCTCAGTGGTAAATCTGCCTTATCCTAGGGTCCAGTTTGGAAAGCCCTTTCTTGCTGCACACTGAAGCCACATTTTCTCCAGCATCAGCTTTAATTGTAAGAATGATATTTAGTTTTCATTTATCTACTCTTTTGCCTATTTCTCAACTGGGTCACAACTTGATAGGGAAGAAGGGTATGCTTTACTGAACTCCTAAACACTGAATCCTTTCAACTTTTAACTCTGCTGTACATATTAACCCCTCAAATACTGTGAATTATTTTAAGTTCTTTTAGCCAAGAAGATATGTTCTATTTTGCCTTTTTCTAAAATTTTATTTATTTCAGATATTTATGCACAGTGGTAATTGTAGTTTGTTTTCAAATGTTATTTACTAAGGATCTATTACTGGTCATAATAGTGTGTATATATATGTGTGTGTGTGTGTGTATATCTATCTATCTATCTATCTATCTATCCATCATCAGAATAATTAAGTTCAGGAAAAAGAGAATTATATCTTTAACCAGTTCATTTGTCAAGATACAATATAGTTCGAGTATCACAGAAATTGAATAAATACATTAGGGGCTGATTCTAAGGAAGTCAGGTTTGCTCTCCTGTCTCTTCCTGTGCTCTAAGCCTTGGTTTTAATCTGTAAAACAATGAAAAAAACAAACAAACATGGCCTTCATATAAGAATATTAATTAATTAATTATTTTAAACTAAAATAGGGAAGTAATTATTGTAATAGAACCTTTAATATTTTAAGGAAATGACCCTTTTTTTAAAAAAAGGGACACAAATTACAGCTTTATAAGACCTGAGTCTTTAGAAAATGAATGGCTTTTCAGATTGAAAAAAATCAGCAGAAGTTTAAAGCCTTAGTTTAATGCAAAATAAACTCCTTGAATCCTCTGTAATTAATTGGCACACATAATGCAAGCATTGTCATGCATGCACAGTAATTTTTTTCCCCCAGCTTTTTATTTTGAAATACTTTCAAATTCACAGCTCCAACATACCTCTATCCCCCAGATACCAGAGTTTCACCAATTTTTAACATTTTCCACATTTGCTATATCACATCTATCTATCTAGCTATCTATTTATCTATCTAGCTAGCTAGCTATCACCCATCTATCATCTGCCTGCCTATCTATTTATCAATCCATTTTCTGAACACTTAAGTATAGGATGCATACATCCTTGAACACTTAATACTGCTATGTACATCTTCTAGGAACAAGGATATTCACTTATGTAACCACCATAAGTACAATTATCAAGTTCAATAAATTTAACGTTGATATAAAGCTTACAGCCCATAATCCAATTCTTTGTATGTTCCAATAATGTACTTTTGGACATTTTCTCCTTCCTTGCTAGATCCCATCCAGGATCATGTGCTGCTTTATTGTAATTGTCTCTCTCTCTTTTTTTTCTCCCAAAGATTTATTTTATTCATTTATCCCCTCCGCCCCCGTTGTTTGCACTCGCTATCTGTTCTCTGTATCCATTCGTTGTGTGCTCTCTGTGTCTGCTTGTTTTCTCTTCAGGAGGCACCGGGAACCGAACCTGGGACTTCCCATGTGGGAGAGAGGTGCTCAATTGCTTGAGCCACCTCAGCTCCCTGCTTTGTTGTGTCTCTCATTGTGTTTACTCTTTGTGTCTCCTTGTTGCATCATCTTGTTGCGCCAGCTCACAGTGCCAGCCCATCGCGCCAGTTTGCTGTCTTTTTTGTCTTCTGTAGGAGGCACCAGGAACCGAACCTGGGACCTCCCATGTGGTAGATGGGAGCTCAATTGCTTGGCCATGTTTGCTTCCCTGTAATAGTCTCTTTAGTTGCTCTTTTCTTTTTTTAATTGGGGGAACATAAATACAACAAAAAATTTCCCATCAACCACCCCCAAGTATAAGATTCAATGGGATTAATCACATTCACAGTATTGCAGTATCCTCATCACCTACCAACACTTTCCCATCTCCTCAAACAGAAACTTTCACCCATTATGTATTAACTCCCCGTTCTCCCTGCCTCTTGCCCTTCGTGCCCTGTACTCTAATGTCTGTCTCTATGAGCTTGCATATTCGCCAATATTTTCCTTATGATTTCCATGAGGCTTAAATTTAACATCCTAAATTTATAGCAATCTCTTTTGTTTTGATACCAACTTAGCTTCAACAGTATACACAAACTTGTCCTCGCACCTTTATGTAGTTATTGTCGCAAATTAAATGTTTATAATTCTGAGTCGAAAACCACCGATTTATCATTACATTTTATACATTTGCCTTTTATATACTGTAGGAAGTTAAAAGTGGAGTCACAAACCAAAACAACAATAGTACTGGCATTTAAATTTACTCACGTTGTTACCTTCACCAGAGATCTTTATTTCTTCACGTGGCTTCGATCTGTTGTCTATTGCCCTTTCCTTTCAAACCTGCCAAACTCTCTTTATTATTTCTTGTAGAGCTGGCCAGTGGTGACAAACTCCCACAGCTTTTGTTTATCTGGGAATGTCTTAATCTCCCCTTCATTTTTGAAAGACAGTTTTGCTGGATATAGAATTCTTGATTGGGAAATTTTTGCTTTCAGCACTTCCTAATATCAGTGCTGTCTTCTTGCCTCCATGGTTTCCAATGAGAAATTGGCTCTTAATCTTATTGAGGTTCCCTTGTACATGACACATTGCTTCTGTCTTTTGGAATTCTTTCTTTATCTTTGGCATTCAGCAATTTGATTATAATATGTTGTAGCATGGGTCTGTTTGGGTTTATTCTGTTTGGAGTTCGTTAAGCATCTTAGATGCATATATTCATGTTTTTTATTAAATGTGGGAAGTTTTCAGTCATTATTTCTTTGAATATTCTCTCTGCCCTTTTCTCTCTTTCTTCTCCTTCTGGGACTTCCACAATGTATATATTGTTATGCTTGATGGTGTCCTACAGTGCCTTCAAGGTGTCTTCACTTTTCTCATTCTTTCTTTTTTTCTGTCCCTCAGACTAAATGATTTTGATTGTTTTATCTTCAAGTCCTCTGCTTCTTTCTTTTGCCAGCTGCAATCTGTTGTTGAATTGCTCTAGGGAATTTTACATTTCTGTTACTGTATTCCTCAGCTCTGCTTGGTTCCTTTTCATCATTTCCATCTCTCTATTAAAATTCTCTTTCTGCTCATCTATTGTTTTCCCGATTTCCTTTAGTTATTTGTCCATGCTTTCCTTTAGCTCTTTGAGCATATTTAGGACAATTTTTAAAAAATCTTTGTCTGGTATGTCCCAGGTATGGTCCTGTCTTTGATGGTTTCTAATGCTTTATTTTTCAATATTACCAGGACCATTGCTTCCTGGTAATATGTTTTGTGAACTTTTGTTGACACCTGGATATTTTGATATTTTAATATATTACGGCTGGGATTTTGACTCTGAAGTTTCTGTTCCTTAAGCTTGTATCCAGCTACCTGTGAGATTTTGCATTTGCTATTCTCTAGCCTGAAATTCTCTACACCCAGATTTTCTCATGGCTGACTCACTCTCATCACTTAGGTCTCAGCTCAAACGTCCACCCCTCAGAGAAGCCTATTCCCTACCACTTGCCTGAAGGAATTGAAGGGTTCTCAACTCCTCCCTGAGGCCTAGTCATTCTCTATCTTGCTAAATTTTCTTCATAACATTTAGCACCATCTAGAATCTTACATTTTATGTGTTATTATCTGCTCGTCCCCTAACTTCCAGTAGAATGTGATTACATGATGGTAGAGTCTCTACCTGTCTTGTTCCTGGCTATATCCTCAAAGCCTAGAACAAAGATTGGCATTTGGTGGGGGGGGGGGTTATTAAATATTAGATGAATGAGTGAATGACTCAAAGTCTGGATATACCCAGGAAAGGCTTACCAAGACAGCTTTACCTTAGTGATTGACCATCATTCAGAGTTGTAGTCCTTCATTTTGAATGCTCAGAAATCTGCTTTTGCCAGCACATGGAAGTTTTTTCTCCAGGGAGGACTTGCATTAACCAAGATTCATCATTGTTATATAAAATCCACAGGCCAGTTTATTATTTTTCATTGAGCAATATAGCTGTCACATGGATCCAGACTTGCAGTGATACGATCTGTCCTGAATTTTCTCCCATTCACAAGAGAATGAAATCAGAAGTTTTCTTGGAAAACATGGACTACAAGAAAGGATAATTGGTTAACTGGTTTGTATATTTAAAGACATTTCACTATTTAACAGATCTTTATAGATCCCCTACTATGTTTTGTGTTCTGTGCTAGACACTGAAGAATCAACAGGGAATAATATCAAGCACCCACACTTTAGGATCTGTATTCTAGTTGGGGAGTCAGACAACCAAATGACAATAGAAATCATTGGCAAAACTACTGTTTCTAGGCTAATCCCAGGGTATTATGGGAAGACCTAGAAGGGGACCAGAGCCTTAGGTGAATAAGGGGAGCTTCCCAGGAAAGGATGTATTTTAGCGGAGCTTTGAGGAGGTAGCCAGACAGAACAAAAACAGGCATGGGGAAAGCTCTGCCAGCAGAAGCTGCAGCCTGAGCAAAGGTCTGGAAACTGGAGAGAGTAGAACTTTCTAAGAATTAGAGTGCAGAATTTGAGATTGAGGCAGGGTGGGGTGAGAAGGCAAGAGAGAAGGCTTATAGACTTAGGGCTGGGCTTTATCCTAGAAAGAGTGAAACAGAGCCACTGAAAGTTTTTGTTTTGATCGAGAGGTAGAGTTAGCCTTTCGTATTGTGAAAGTACAGGTCTTCCAAAGACCTTTCCGTGGACATCTGGATGAAGTCCACACTCCTTTCCCTTGCACACAAGTCCCTTCCTTTACCCAGCCCCCAGCTCAAATCCTACTGCTCCTCATCATACACTGCTCCAGAGCCACCAAACTTCTCAGTTTCCAGATTTACTCACTGGTTGTTAATCAAGCTTTTGTATCCCCACGCTCCCGCTAGCACCCTGACCTGAAACACTTCCAAAAAAAGTTATGGGAATATTGGATTATTCTTCCAAACTATAAAAGCAATTCATGTTTTTCTGTTTGTTTTGTTTTGCAAAAAAACCACATAGCATAGAGAAAGAAAAACTCCAATCTTTCTTTTCTTCTTAGCATCACACGTAAATACACACATAATGTGCTTAAAATTTTTTTTTTACCAAAATTAATTTATGCTTCACAATTTGTTCTCCCTTTACCCCCAACAGAAAATCATGGATGTAATTTCTGTGCCTACTGGATGCCAGGCTGTGTGCATCATCTCATTTACTCTACAATTACGGTGTGGAGTAGGTAGTGATAGCCCCAGAGGGTGGACAAGGAACTGAGATGTGATTAATTTGCTCAAGTTTGCATAGCTAGTGATTGTGGGAACAGCAGTTTGTGCTCAAGCAATCTGGCTCCTGAGTCCACTATGATAGCCACTGCCTTTTACTGTCTCCCAAATAATGCTATTTTGGTTCTTTACAACAACTGCACAATATTCATGTCCATAATTTATTCAATCATCCCCCACTATTTATGATCATTGAGACTGCTTTTCGGTCACTACTTAAAATGCCTTGATACACAATTCTCTAAAGTAGAATTTAAGGTCAAAGGGCAACTGATTTTAATTAAAAATGGCCAAATTATGTTCCAAGGATTATGTAACATTCTTACACCACAGGCAATATGTGATGGTATCTGTTTCCCTTGCCAGTCTTGGATGATGGATGATACAGGTATTTTTAGGGTTTGTTTGATTGTTTGTTCATTGCAGCCTGATTGGTAAAAACAGTACAACTTTGTTTTATTTGCAAAGTGAGGTTGAGAATTTTCTGTATGGTTTTGAGATGTTTGCATTTCCTCTTCCATGATTTGTCTGTTCATTTTCTCTCCTATTTTTTTTTCTGTTGGGTTTTTTTTTTTTTTACCCTTGATTATTTGGGGCAGGGTGTTTATAGTACTACTTATATTAATCCCTTTTCTGACATATGTTCAAAAATTTTCTCCATGTCTATGTGTATTCACCATTTGATTTTGTTATGGCATCTTCTACCTTATGGAAACATTCAATTTTTATGTGGTCAAATCTGTTTTTTTTTTTTTTTTCCTCTGGCTTCTGGATTTCTTGAAAGTGACAGGTTTTAGACATCTCTCTTCACTAATTTGAGACAGCCGGCTATCCCTGGACTGTGCTTGATGGGCTTTGGTAAGTTTTGTCTCAGGCCTTTTTGTCTTTTACCTTTGCTTCCACTCTCAGTCTCCTTCTGAGGAATCTGTTATTTCTTTAAATTTGTTATTGCATTCAACCAGGGTAAAGCAATGCTTTTCTGACCTGCTAGTCACTTGCTACTTATAAAATTGTCTTTCCATATCTTTGCTCTGATCTACCATTTGTTGATTTTCTGTTTTACTCTCCTGGTTTCAAGGAGAAATCTAATTTGTATTCTGAATTCTTCAGCTTTGAAGGGGCAGTGAAGAGGGAGGATATGACCTTGGTACAAGACCTATGGATGGTGATGATAAATTGGTAATGGGGAGGCTGTGGACTTAAGAGTGAGCTTGATTCTGCCTAACCACAGCATTACAGTCCTGGGGAGATTGCTGTAAGTCTTAGGGCCCTTTGCTGTAAAGTGAGGTTGATAATAACACTGCTCTGAGGCCACATCACCCGCCCCCCCAGTGGCTTTCTTGTCTGTTTGCTCATTGTTTTTGCTCGTTGTTTGTGCTCATTTTTTGCTCATTGTCTGCTTGTTGTCTGTTTGTTTTTTTCTTTAGGAGGCACAGGGAACCAAACCCGGGACCTCCTGTATGGGAGGCGGGCACTCAACTGCTTGAGCCACATCTGCTCTCTGTTCTTTTTTTATTTTGCTCATTGTCTGCTTGTTGTTTGCTCGTTGTCTTGCTCGCTGTCTGCTTATTCTATTTTTTTTTTGCTCGTTGTCTGCTAGTTGATTTTTCTCATTGTTTTTGCTCAATGTCTGCTCGTTATGTGCTCGTTGTTTGTTTGTCTTCTTTAGGAGGCACTGGGAACTGAACTTGGGCCCTCTCATGTGGGAGGCAGGCACTCAACTGCTTGAGCCACATCCACTTCCATCTGAGGCTGCTTTTTGACAGTGCAGGAGAAACTTTTAACAGTTAATTTAGAATTTTTCCTCATTTTTGGTCACATTTCAAGAATATTTTAATGAGGTCAGGTCCTCCAATTTCCTGGCTACTCCTTTTGGCAAAACAGACTCTTTTCATTTGCTACTGAGCCATTAAAGAAAGGTAAAATTTGTTGATATACTTTACAGAGTCTCTGGAATGGGCTGCCCAAAATTGAGAAGAGAAACATTTAAACTCTTAGTGGAAAAGAAATTTGAGGCCATTTTACACAAACCATGGCTTAGGATTAAAGACCCAAGACAGTCATGTGTGGGCAGGGAATTGGGTGGACACTGGGGAGAAGAATCTGGCTTGTGGTTTGGTGGACTTCAAAATGTGCAGAGTTTGTTCTGAGCCTTCATGAATGGGCTCATAGACAATAAAACTAGAAGTGACTTAGAGTTATCACCAAGGCCTGCACACTGCCTTCAGGCTGGTGAGTAACACAACCAATCAGGGGTCAAAGCAGTTTGCTGAATTGCTCAATTGATAGCATGCCAAGATGTATCTAATTTTAGGGGATTTGGGGTACTGGAGTTGAGAAGCTAAATAGAAAAAAATAGGTTTCAGGAGAACTTATGCCTGACTCTTTGTAATGATATACTTCATTCTGCTTCATGCTTTGCTACCCACCTCCACATTTGAAAGAGCACAGCTCTGTTTTTAGATCTGGATCCAATTGACAAGGGGGAGGAGGACTAAACCAGCTGTTTGCTTAAAGATCTTGTTCTCCTTCACACTTAGCCCTTGAAGAGTTCAGACCTTATGCAGGAATTCAAATGAACTAGTTTATTTGAATGCCACAGGCAGGACACTGTGAAGGGTGGTGTGTGTGTATGTGTGTGTGTGTGTGTGTGTGAGAGAGAGAGAGAGAGAGAGAGAGAGAGAGTGTTCTTGCCCTCAATAGCAGAGATTGCTAATTCTAATTCAAATGGTTAGAAGTTCAGGCAGATTACGTTAGTTAAGTGACCTCACACATGTAAGAAAAACAACAGAGTACATATGATAAATGGCAATGGTTACTTGTATCACTGACAGTAGGGAGTGGTGGGGACTATGGCAAGCTATCAGTGTACATGCCCTATTTAAATTTCAAAGGAATGGCTCATGTAATGCTCTAGCACAGTGGTTCTCAATGTATGGTTCCCAGAGAAGCAGCATCAGAATCGCCTGGAAATGTGTTAGAAATGTGTATTTCTAGTTCCATTCCAGACTTACTGAATCAGAAACTTTTTAATAAGCTCTCCAAGTGATTCTGATGCTCCCTAAAGTTTGAGAACCACTGTTCTAACACAGTGTTGCTTTATGGGAATTTAGGTCCAGTGTTGCTAGGTCTTTTGATTTTTCAAGAGAAGCTAGAAAATGGAATTTTTATGGGAATCTACTGATTTTGAAATATTAGACATTATAGAAGATATATGTAGAGGATGTATTTTTGAGATAGGGAGCAATCCTGGATAGGTCAAACTGCAGGCCAAAGAAGACACATCGGTGGGTCTTTTGATCCGTAGGTCTCCAGTTTCAGCTTATGGCTTACAATAGAATTAATCAACTATTGTTGGATGAGAGGAATGATTCTCAGAGTGCAGTAAAGTCTGACAGAGGGGGATTTTTAAAACTGGACAGATTCTGATACTCTCCCAACCCAAGTGTTTCACCACCTCCATTTACGCTGAAAGTCCCAGCACCGTGAGGCCCTGTTCCTTTGGTGAGTACAGAGCATCCCTTAGGTATATAAATGAAGGAGAAAAGAAGCTCACCTCACAGGCCTAGAACATTGTGGTTTATAAACTGTTTTCATATCTGCCCTTTAATCAGATCCTTACAAACTTGCAACAGATATGGGAGGTACTGTCCCTATTCTAGAGCTGTTGAAACAGGCTGAGAGAGGTTAAATGATTTTCCTCAGGTCCCATAGCTTAAAAGGGGTGAAACTGAGACTAGAGGCCTAGTCATATAATTTCTAAACTAAAGTGGAATTTTTCTTCCATACATAATTGTATGTATTTCTGTGTAATTATTTGTTTACCCATACCCCCACTAATTCCTAAGAGGATCAGATGTGGCTCACTCTTTTCACTACAACTGGTAACTGGTTTTTGCCATGCTTCTTATGACTGAGAATGTGACTATATGCTCGCTGGCTTGGAGTGCTGCCTGGAGCCCCAGCTCTTCTTCCTGTTGTCTCCTGTAAACTCCCCAATACCTGCTGCCCACTCAAGACTCTTTTCCATCACCAGCTCTGCTCCTGGGCTCTGTCTACTGAAGTCTCAGGTCTCCCCTTTCTGGCCTGTCTTGCTACTCACTGAGGCTTACTAGTACACTCTGAGTCCAGAGCTGTCCCCATTCAGGTGATCTGTGACCTGGACTAGAACTGGGCTGAGCACCCTGACTCATTTTACATAGGCTGCTGAGCATCTGCCAAAACACTGGCAAATTTGGATGATAAACAATGTACATTATTAGCCAAGGTAGACTTTAGGTTTCTTTAAGTATTCTCCCCAGTCTAGCTTCAAATGTGACAGTCATGCATCCAGATAGTACTACCAGAAGAATTTTAGTAGTCTGGATCCTCCTGGGTCTGTTAAATACTACTCTGAGGAATTTAGGTATGTGCAAGGTGTGGGGTAAACTGTGTTCAACACAGTTTGTTGGAGGGCCTGCATCTTCCATGTCTAGAGAGGGGTGGTGAGGGAGAAATGGTTGTTGCTGGGTATCCAAGTATTTACAGCAGGGCCCTGTTAGTCTTTTCTTTCTTCATCTCTACTCCAAACCATTGCTGCAACTGTCTGCATGTGTGTGCTTGTGAGAGAGAGACGGACAGAGACAGACCAACAGAGAGACAGATCAAAAGATGGAGAGAGAGAGAGAGAGAGAGGCGCTATCTAGGGACTATGAGAACACTAAGTATAGAAATGGCTTGGTGGAGCCCTGCTGTGGTTATTTGTAGAAGGAAACAGAGAAGGCACCTTCTGCTAGGACCTTGCTTTGTCCAGGGTTGGCTTCACCTACAGTTCTTTATCTGGGATAGAAGATCGCCAATGGGAAGGATGTGTTTCAGCCTTACCTTGGATGCTTCCTTACTTTACTTAATCCAGAACCTTCACAATAGTTTAGTGTGTAATTTGTACCTGTTCATTTGCGTGTAATGAAAGTTTTAAAGTACTCATAACAGTTTTTGCTATTTTCTACAGTAAGAATAACCAAATGAGAATTGTAAATACTTTTGGGGCCATTAAAAATTTTTTTATAAAAGTTTTATTCTCTTAACATATATATAACCTAACATTTCCCCTTCTAACCACATTCAGGTAGATGTTTCAATGCTCTTAATTATGTTCACAATGTTGTACCTCCATCACCACCATCCACCACCAAAACAATTCTATCATTTCAAACAGAAACCCTATATACTTTAAGTCATAACTTCCCATTCCTTACCCATGCCCCATCCCCTGGTATTCTGTATTCTTTTTTGGACTCTATAACTTTGCTTATTCAAATTATTTCATATCAGTGATATCATAAAATATTTGTCCTTTTGTGTCTAGTTTATTTCATTCAACACGATGTCTTCAAGGTTCATCCATGTTATTTCATGTTTTAGTTTCCTAGGCTTTTGAAGCAAGCACCATGGAATGGGTTAGCTTAAACAATGGGAATAGATTTAATCACAGTTAGAGTCCAAGAAAATGTCCAAATCCAGGCATCATCAGGTGATGTTTTCTTCCTGAAGACTGGCTGCCAGAAATCCTGGACTCCTCTGCCACATGACAAGGCATAGGGCAGCATCTGCTGGTATCTCCCTTCTCTCCCAGGTTTTGTTGATTTCAGCTTCTTGCTTCTGTGGCTTTCTCTTCTCTCTCTCTGTATTTATTCTGTTTACATAGGACTCCAGAAATAAGACCCATTCTGATTGAGGGGGTTCAAACCCTTGCTGAAGCAACCTTATCACAAGGCCTCACCCACAATGTGTTCACACCCACAGGAATGGTCCAGATTCAAGAACCTGGTTTTCTGGGGTGCATACATCTTCAAATCACCACATTGCATGTATCAAAACTTCATTCGTTTTTATGGCAGACTAATATTCCATTGTATGTATATACCACATTTTGCTTATCCATTCACCAGTTAATGGATACTTGGTTACTTCCATCTTTTGGCAATTGTGAATAATACTGCTATGAATATCAGTGTGAAAATATCTGTTCAAGTTCATGCTTTCAATACATCTGGGTATATACTTAGTAGTTGGATTATAGGATATGGTGTTTTGAGTTTTGTGGACCCCAGAAAATCATGTCCCTGGAGTTAAGCCATTCCTGTGCTTGCAAACCCACTGCAGGCAGGACCCTTTTTATTAAATTACTTAGTTAAGGGCCTTTGATTAGATTGCATGACCCAAGGTGGGTCTTAATCCCCTTACTGAATCCCTTATATATGGAGGAATAAAGAGCTGCAGAAACAGAAAAGAGCTTCAGAGACAAAAAGAAGCCTCCAGAAGCTGAAATCAATGAGCCTGGGGAAGAGAAAAACCACAGATGGAGGAGGCAGAAGCTTAAAGAAACAAGGCCCAGAGAAGAAGGCAGAGATGGAGATTAACAGATGCCTCCATTGTGTACCATGGGGCCATTTTTTATTTGGCAAAATAGTTCCCTTGAGCCAGACCTCTCTCTCCCTCTCCCCCCCTCCCCCACCACCCTGAAACTCTTAGGGGCAGGGGAACCAGACTTGATAGGAATGTGAGTTCTTGCTCATTGCCACACAATGGCTCAGGGCCTTTTTCAGTTCAATAAAGAATAATTTAAAGGCAGAAAGAGGCTTATAGATATGTTCTATATTTTATTGGGGTCTGATTTCTTCCCATAGAAAAGTGCATTGTAAAGTATTTCTCAGATTATTTGAATAGTGTAGAAAGGTATTTTAAGTTTCCCTCAGTGACCACATAATTTCTCTGTCTACTTCAACACAGAGCTGTTGAGTAGCAAATAAAGGCCAAAGGTGGCCTGGAATAATAACAACTAATTTATACACTTATGTACAGGCAGTCCTGTTCTAAGAGCTTAACATATATACTTACTGAATCTTTACAATAATGTATGGGACAGGTACTATTATTATCACCACTTTACACATAAGGAAACTGAGGTACAATAAGAGTATGCAATCTTCCCAAGGCCACACACTTAGAAGCTGATCATTTACAATCTAGGCAGTCTAGACTATATTGACTCCCATGACGTCTTGACATGTTATCCAGTGCTCATTTGAAGATCCAGGTTCTTCTGTCCTGGCCCCTATGCCAAAGCTGACCCACAGGCCAGTTCTGTTGTGTGGGGCATTGTTGCTGTCACTCAGCTTTCCCCATGGACAGCAACAGCTGACTTTTATTGAGCACTTACTCTCTGCTGTGGAGTGTGGGAAGTGCTTTCCATACATTATCTTATCTAATTCTCCCAACAGTCTTAGGAAGTAGCTCTTTTATCTCCATTTTACATATAAGGAAACTGAGGTCTAAAGAGTTAAATAACATTCTCAAGATCAACAGCTAGTAGGTACAGAGCCAAGATTTACCAACATCTTTTCTGACCCTGCTGCTCAGGAGCTGGCTTCTTAACTTCTTTGTGCTCCTGGTGAGGTCTCTACTAGCACATATTCTGTATGATATGACTGTTTTACTAGCAGCCTCCTGAAGCCAAAAGTTCATGTACCGAAGGTAGTATGAATATTCTCACTGTCCTGATTTTGTGATAATCAGGGTAGGCTAAACATTCTCTATATTAGAAACCATGCATGTGTCCCCAGACCTAGTTTTTCTCCCTAGGTCTGGTTTTTAGAATGCTGGTGATCAACTAAGCCTGATTTATTATATGACCATCCTGTATGAGGAATGACTGTAACTCTAGTCAACCTTAAGAGATAAAGCAGGGGGACAGATGTGGCTCAAATGGTTGGGTGTCCATCTCCTATATGGAGGGACCTGGGTTCGATCCCTGGGACCTCCTGGTAAAAATTTAAAAGAAGGAAAATATAGAAGGTGCGTGGGCTGCCAGGCCTTTTGTCTGGGTGCACTGTCAGGTCCCGTGAGCCATGCAGCAAGATGGTGATGTAACAGGAGAGTGCCACAAGGGAAAGCCAAGATGAGACTCACTGAAAAAACAGGAACTGAGGTGGCACAGGCAATAGGACACTTCTTTCCCACATTGGAGGTTCTGAGGATTGAATCCCAGTGAAGACAGGAGGAGAAGGATGAGAAAAGAGAGCAGGAAATGGACACAGAGAGTTGCCCAGCGAAGGACACAAAAACAGCAAAAAAAGGGGTGGTGGGGTGGGGGAAATGGATAAAAATAAGTAAATAAATAAATAAATCCTTAAAAAAAAAGTATAGGGCAGTAAGATACGGACTATAGTTAGTAGTAATACTTTGACGATGCTCTTTCATAATTTGTTAACAAATGTGTTTCACAACAATGTAAAGTATTTGTGGTGGGGTGATGTGTGGGAGCCCTGTATGATGTTATACATGTTTGTTTTGTAAGTTCACAATGTTTACTAAACACTTATTGCTTATGTAAGTTCATTATGAATGATATACTTCAATAAATTGTTTAAAAAAAAAAAAAAAGAAAGAGTACCAAAGGTAGAAAAGGCCTGGCTAAATGGGGAATCTGGGAAGGGGAGTTTACAGAAACTCCTTCCTTCAGTGGGATCTGATCAACCACATTACAGTGTTTTCCTTTAGGGAAAGGGGAGGATTGACTATTAAATTGGGAAGTCTCAAAATATTCATTATGACTGGTTATATCTGACCTGTACCCTTTTCAACAATTATCATTTGGTTCCATTTTCTTTAAAGTACAATTTCTATTTCCCTTTTACGCATTCATTTGGTCACAGTTGAGGCCTTAAATGTTACAGCTACTTACTACAGCCAACAAGCTCTGACTGAATTACTTGAAAATGGAATCAATTAATTATATCAACTATCAATATTATATTTTTAAAAAGAATAATTATAGTAATGCTAATTACATAAAACAAAAGTATGAATATATACCATTAGAGTCTATATAAGAATAATAAATGTTTAATTCTGGCATCTTTCCTAGATATCTCTTATTACAGGATTCTGTAAGCTCTTACTCTCTGCCAGTCACAGCTGGTAGGTGATGGGTTTATAAAGATAAGCTGCAGACGTTGCTTTCAAGGAATGTGCAGTCCTTGATAAAGAGCTATGAAAACACAAAAGACAGGGATACAATCCAGAGCAGAGAGGGTGGGGTGGAGATGTCACACAGGCTTCTTGGAGGAGATGATCCTAGAGCATTTGGTAAGTCACATTGATGGGGAGTAGCAAGGCTTGGGAGCTGAGCAAATAGGCTCTGGAGTCAGAGGATTCAAATCCTGGCCCTGCCACTTCTGATCTCTCTAAGCCTCTGTTTCCTCAAGAGTAAGATGCAGTGATAACATCAACCTCACAGTCATTTATAAGAATTGGGTGAGATGAAGCACTTAGAATATTTACACAGACTTAGCACAATTTAAGCACTCAATGCACGGGCGCTATTATTTTATAATGTATAACGACATTAAAGCATCTTAAAAGTTGTTATCTAGGGCCCCTGCTGTCCTTTGGAAAGTCAAGCAGAGGAAAAAAAAAAACATCTTGGACTTCAGTCCAAATTCCAAATATCACATTTGTAAATGTTGGGAGAAATGTGTAAGTTCAGTTTTTCCTATTGGCCTGGACTCGAGCAGCTGCCTTTCTTTTGCATATAGTTATATCTCCACGAATAACCTCTGGAAGCAAAGATCTGTTAGTTAGCTGTGGTCAAACAAGAGCGCCCTGCTAAGGCCTGCAGAGCAGGGCAGAAGGAGCTCAGCAAGCCTGCTTGGGAACGGCCTTGTCAGGAGCCCTTGGGCAGCAGCGTCTTTCTGTCTGCACACAGCCGCAACCCAGCAAGGCCTCCGGGCCTCTATCATTTCCTTTTTCTGTCATTTCTCTCCCTTGGCCATGATTCTCTCCATCTTTACAGGGCTGGTCTCTAGCCCCTCCCTCTGATGTCAGTCTCCCTTTGGGGAGCCTTGAACCTCTTTGTGACAATTGTCCCAGTTTCACTTTTAGGCACTCACTCTTCCTTTTCTCTCTATCAAAATATGAATGGATCTTGAAGCCCATTTGGGATGGTTCCAACTGTACATTTCCAGAGAGCCCTACTCTCCTGTGGAGAAGGTGCCTGGCTCTAACCACAGTTGAGTTTCTGAGGCTGAGACACAGCCTTAGCAGTGAAGGTGGCTGTAAAGACTCTGGGTCCCCTGGGAGCAGTAAATTCCCATCCATCAGGTCCTGCCCTCTTCCCTCTCTTCCTTCCTAACCTCCTCAGCTTCAACCTCTCACTTCCCTCTGCTTAGAGACTTTCTGTTGCACATTTTATGACTTCCAGCGCTATTTTAATAAACATTTAATTCTATTTTCATACTGTATAAAATGCCTTTTTCTAGAATTGGTACATGACTCTCAACGTCTCATACTGTTTCTGTGTCTGATAATGAAGGTTATGACAAAGAAATGTGTTGATGAAATATAACATCTTCATTAATGGAAACATTAGTAAATTGACTCAATTGTCTTTAAGAAATCTTTTCATTTGCTTGTTGACAAAACAGTGATGGGTGAATAGCAAGAAGTACATTAAAATTTGTTAATTCCTTATTTATCACAGCCATATTAAAGTACAATGAAGGAACTACATATAGGGAAACTTCACTTATAATCCTACATTTATAATCACTTCTAATCTATAAATTTACTGTTTTATTGTCCTGTGTTCCCTTCCAGGCCTTGATCATGTATTTATAAGGCTGCTGGATGGGGGTCCAAATGCATTTCTGTGGTAGAGGAATTCTTGTGAAAAGTTATGTTCCATTTGAGGGTTGCACTTCAAATTAGCTCTTCGTGGTACCCACATTTTAACTTGCTGCATTAACCAACTTCAGTTTATCATCTCGGAACTCTGGCTACAACACCATAGGACTGAGATACATCTTTTTTCTTTGGTGGTGGTGGTGGACTATGGTTTGACCATCAACACATCAAGGAATACCACACAACATGTTACACTAGATTTTCATTGTATGTTTCCAACGTATGAGTGAGTTTGAGGATATTAACAAGTCTTTACATATAAGAGCTGAATTCCTTATTTATCTTGGATTCTTGTATCTTTTTGACACCATGGAAAGTTCTCAGCTGAAGATAGGTGTTGGACTGGGTCTCCCTTATCCTCCAGAGGGGCAGCGGTGCATATTCCCAAACTCAGGGGAGAAACAACTCCCTGTGACCTTCCCTCTTGCTAATTTTCTTCCTGAAATTGTGGACAACTTCTTATCTTGAAATGTCCAAAACTTGCTTGATTACAAGAATTGTCTGAAGTGCTGGCATTTTCATACAATTTTCTGGGCCCTTTCCAGACCAAGTGAATCAGAATTCTGAGGGAGGGCCTAGGAATACGGTTTAAATAGGGGCCTTAGGTAATTTCTACAATGGAGGCAGATCTGGGAGACAGTAGTTTATTTGAAGTAAAGCCACAGCCGTCTGCTCACATACATGCTAGCCGGCTTTGAAGGAGATGTGGCCAGCAGTCCCATCCTTGGGAAACCTATAGCTGTGCGGGTCCTGTCCTCTTTCACTCCAGATATGGCTGTGGCCATTGCTATATGAAAAGTAGCACAGGACAGCGGGGTAATTGGGGTACATAATTTTCCCCACCCGAGGCCATCATGCGCAAGACTATGACAGCCTTCATTTTGCCTCAGTTAAGACAGAGAAAAATACAGATGGGATTATTTTCTGTGCATCACTTTCGACTTTGGCATTGCACTCCTCATTTAAATTATCATTATGTGCATGATGATGTTGCTCTGTGCTTTATTTTAGTTTTTTTTCCTTAGGCTTTTGTTCATGTGGTTACTGGGTTATTTTAAATTCAGTTTATGCATTAAAAAATTGCTCCCTCATTAATCACTGAAGTATTAATTTGAAAGATAAGCAGAGTTTACGCAACTCTAGGTTGTTGCTCAGATCTCGAGTGATATTCCCTGAAGGAGGCTGGTGCCAAAATGCTGTTGCCAAAGTTGCGAAGTGATGGGCTTATTTTGGGTTCGGGCTTACTTCCATGTTCCACCTTTCCCAGGTGATCAGGGCCCCTTTGCTGTCCCCTCACACTTCACCTTCTTTCTTCCTCTCCCAGCTCTGCCATGGAAATTTCCCATGCTCCAAAGTCACTCTCCCCTCCTGTGGCCATTTCATATTGTTATGAATTCCAAAAATAGATATTGGATTATGTTTGTAAACTGGTTTGTTCCTCTGGGCATATTAGATTATATTGGATCCAGAGGTCTCACTTTTATTTGATTAAATAATGATTGAGGCTTTGATTGGGACACGTCAGTAGGACATTGAGTCCCCAGCCCCTTGGTGGGTGGGAACTCACAGAGAACCACAACGCAGAGAAGGGAGTTTGGAGATTTGATCCTGGAGCCTGGAAAGTAAACACACAGAGAAGCAGATATGTGAGGAAGGAGAAAAGTCTCCTTTAAACACAAGCAGAGGCCTCAGGAAGAGAGATGAGCATTCACCTGATAGTCTACAGCTGGCCTTGTGGAGAAAGCAGAGCAGCTGAGCCCAAAGAGAAATGAGCCCTGGGAAGGGAGGAACCTAGGAAGCCTGAACCCTTGCAAATGTCGGCAGCCATTTTGCTCCAACATGTGGCAACAGACTTTGGTGAAGGAAGTAACTTATGCTTTATGGCCTGGTAGCAGTAAGCTTCTACCTCAAATAAATACCCTTTATAAAAGCTAACAGATTTCTGGTATTTTGGATAAGCACCCCTTTGGCTGACTAATAGGCCTCCCTTTGAAGTTCTCTTGAGTCAAAAGATAAAATAACAACAGTAAAGCATAACCCAACAGCTGCCTTCCTCTAGATTTGGTGACTTAGTCAGCAAGGAGAACGGAATGGATCTAACTCAGGTAAGAGTGGGGATGACTGACTTACTGCATTAACAAACTATCCAAGGACATTGACATTTTGACAATGCTTGTTAAACTAAAGGAATAAGTCCCAAATACAGGATATCAGACAGTTTTAAAGGAAAGTGAGAGGCAATTTGATGTAGAGAGACATATAAAATCATACCACATGGGCCATAGTTCACTCTGCTACCTAAGGTCAACTCTTGCTCTTGGGAACGTGTTGATATGGCATTTGGCCAAGAATGCCAGGGAAACATGCTTGGGTCTGGTTAAAGGGCAAGGTCGGGTCTTTTTCTCCACCCTCTTTGTCTCTTTCCTTTCCAGAAGGGCACTACATGGCTGTGCTCTCTGCAGGGCGAGTTGTCATGGGAGCAAACAGACCACCAGCCAGCATGGGGCTCACCCCAGCAGAGAGAGCAACCGTCCCAGAGTGGAGCCAGGACCAGCAGTAGAGTCAGGGCCCTCACATTTTTGTTCTTTATGACTGTTGACCTGTGGACAAAGTGGCTATCAGTTACAGCTCTTTCACGTAGACAGAATGAAAAACCTTTGGTATAGGCTGTTATCACTGTGTCTAAAGGTGAAAAATTGATTGGACTCGAATGGGAAAAAAATGTGGTAATTTATTCTCTCTCAGATGAAAGTTTAATCTCCATTTCTTACTGTATCACTAAAATAAATAAATCTGAATCTAATCAGGCAGGCTCCCCCCCCCATCATTAAAGAATCTTGTATTAATAAATGACAATCTTTTAGAGAATGAATGAGAAATAAAAAATGGAGCAAGCAAATTGGACCCCTTCCCATAAGCCTAGATACAAAGTTGAGATATTCATCAGACTGTGCTGTGACATGATGTGTTCCCCTGCTGCTCTTGGGTCCCTAGATATAGTCACTGCTTGATTAGTTTCAGGGGTGGGACAGACCTACAGATATTGAGTATCTGCATGAGATCTTGAATTTCCTTCCTCTCCCTCTCCCACTTATTTAATACTTCCAACATTAAAAATATATATGAAATATTAGTAACAGAACTTGGATGGGACTGATTTGCCTCATACAAAGTGCACTGCACTGGCTGATATCTAAGAATGCTTTCAGCTCAAGATCAATCATTACATATTCCAAGATCAGAGATCTGTCTTTTTTTAAATACCTTTGTATTTAACGTAGTGCATTGAGGGACTTGTTTGAGTTAGGGTAAGTTTTTAAATTGCTGATACTTGAACTGCAGTGGAAGAAGCAAGTGTAGATAACTTATTATGAAATAGTTAAAAGTTCACCAGTAATAGCTGATACTTTCTGGGTGCCAAGGCCTGTTCTGGGTGTTTTATGGGTATCCCATATAGTACTCACAACACTGTGATGAGTGGTTGTCATTATTGTTCTGGTTTTCAGATGGGGAAACTGAAGTACGGGGGGTTTGGGAGACCTCGTCAGGTTCCTCTGCTGGTTAGTTGGTGGTGCTGGACGATGGCCTGCACAGCATCACTCCAGTCTCATGCTTCACCACTGGGCCCTGCTGCCTCCCAGCAAGAGAAACTGCCAGAACTATACGCAGAAACCCAGCAAGATAAGGCCTTTCCAGGACTGTGGGAGGGGGGCCAGGAAGAACTTTTGTCTTATCTGTATCATCAGAATTTCTGTTAATAATGAAAATGTATTCATTTATTAATGTAATTGAAATCTTTTAAGTTAAAATTGTGAAAATCCTAAATCACATTAAAAATTTCCATAAATTAATTGCTACTTTAAAAAATTGTCAATTAGATGCATAAAGGAATTTAGAGATCATTTATTCCTATCCCCTTATTTATCGAATGAGAAAACTGAGGCTATGTAACTTGCTGAAGCTTACAGAACTAGTTAGTCATAGAGCGTGTCTGCTCATGCCCAGTTTTGTGTGCTTTTCACTGCACTTTTTGTGATGTATTTTACATTGAGTAAATGTACAGATCTTAAGTGAAGAGTTTGATCAATTTCCACAAATGTATATTCCCATGCAACCAGCTCCAAAATTAAGAAATAGATCTTTCCCATTACCATTTCCCATCTTAACCACCTTCAAGCATACAGTTCATTGGCATTATTTACATTCACAATGTTATGCTTCTATCACCATCATCCATTACCACAACTTCCATCACCCCAAACCAATACTCTGCATCTATTATCATTTGACTCCTTGTTGTCCTTTACCCCAGCCCTGGTAACCTGTACTCTACTTTCTGTCTCTATCTCTATGAATTTGCATATTCTAGTTATTTCATATAAGTGAAATCATACAATATGTCTTTTGTACTTGGCTTATTTAACTCAACATGATATCTTCAAGGTTCATCCATGTTATTGCATATATCAGAACTTTGTCCTTTTTTATGGTTGGTTAATATTCCATTGCATGAAATACCACATTTTGTTTGTCCATTCATCTGTTGATGGACTTGGGTTGCTTCCACCTTTTGACTATTGCAAATAATGCTGTGAACATTGGTGTACAGATATATGTCCAAGCTCCTGCTCTCAATTCTTTTGGTAATTCTATGTTTAACTTTCTGAAGAACTGCCAAACTGTTCTCCACAGTTGTTGCATCATTTTACATTCCCACCAACAATGTATGAGGATTCCTATATCTCCACATCTCTGCTAACACATATTTTCTGTTTTTTTTTTTTTTTTTTTGTTTGTTTGTTTGTTTTTAATGATGTTGAGCATCCTGTACTTATTGGCCATTTGTGTATCTTCTTTGGAGAGATGTCTACTTAAGTTCTTTGCCCATTTTAAAATTGGATTGTTTGTCTTTTTGTTGCTGAGTTGTAGGAGATCTTTATATATTTTGGACATTGAGCCCTTATCAGATAAATGGTTTCAAATATTTTCCACCATCCTGTTGGTTTTCTTTTCACTTTCTTTATAATGTCCTTTTACATGCAAAAGTTTTTTTTTTTTTTTAAGATTTTATTTATTTATTCATTTATCCCCCCTTGCTGCTTGTGCTCGCTGGGTCAGCTAACCACGCCATGCGGGCGGGCTTGCCTTCACCAGGAGGCCCCAGGAACCGAACCCCGGGCCTCCCATATGGTAAACAGGAGTCCTACTGATTGAGCCACAGCCGCTTCCCAAAAGTTTTAAATATTTTGTCCAATTTATCTATTTTTTCTTTTGCTGCTCATATTTTTGGTATAAATATTATATTGCTTAATAACAAATACCTGAAGATATTTTCCTATGTTTTCTTTGAACAGTTTTATGGTTTTAGGTCTTATATTAGGTTTTTTATCTATTTTGACTTAATTTTTTATATATTGTGAGGTAGGGGTGTATTTTCATTCTTCAACCATTTGTTGAAGAGACTATTCTTTCTCTACTGAGTGGACTTGGCACTCTTGTCAAAAATCATTTGGTCTTTAGAGAAAGCCTCCAATTTAGCAACTAAAAGACAAGCAACCCAATTAAAAAATGAGCAAAAGCCTTGACTAAACTTCTCTCCAAAGAAGACATACAAATGGTCAGAAAGCATATGAAAAGATGCTTAACATCATTAGCCATCAGGGAAGTGCAAATCAAAACTTCAGTAAGGTACTATTTCACATCCATTAAAATGACTGCTATTAAAAAATGGAAAATAACAAGTGTTGGAGAGGATGCAAAGAAATAGGAACACTCATTCATTGCTAGTAAATGAATTTGTTGCATTGTAAAGTGGTATAGCCGCTGTGGAAGACAGTTTGGCAGTTCCTCAGAAAGCTAAGTATGGAATTACCATATGACCTGGCAATCCTACTACTAGGTATATACCCAAAAAGAATTGAAAACAGATATATAGGACATGTATTTGCACAATGATGTTCATAGCGGCATTATTCACAATTGCCAAAAGATGGAAGCAACCCAAGTGTACAAAAATTGATGAAGGTATGAACAAAACATATACATACAATGGGATATTATTCAGCAGTAAAAAGTAATGAAGTCCTGATACATACAACAACATGGATGAACTTTAAAGACATCAGGTTGAATGAAATAAGCCATACACAAAAGGACAAATATTGTATGATCTCACCTATTTGAAACAACTAGAATAAGTAAACACATAGAGTCAGAATCTAGAATATAGGTCACCAAGAGATGGGACAGGGATAGGAATAGGGAATGGGGGAATTCAAGGCTTAAAAGAGACAGGATTCCGGGAAGTGGATGTAGCTCAAGCAACTGAGCTACTGCCTACCACATGGGAGGCCCAGGGTTTGGTTCCTGGTGCCTCCTGAAGAAGATGAGCAAGGCAGCAAGCTGATGTGACAGGCTGGCACGGAGAGCTGATGCAACAAGATGACTCAACAGGAGACACAAGGAGGAAAACATAATGAGAGACACAACAAAGCAGGGAGTGGAGGTGGCTCAAGTGATTAGGTGCCTCTCTCTCACATGGGAGGTCCAGGTTTGGTTCCCAGTGCCTCCTAAAAAAGGAAGACAAACAGACACAGCAAGTGCAAAACAATGAGGGGGTGGGGAGAAATAAATAAATTAAAAAGAAAAAGAAAACAGAAAATTACAAGTAAAAAAAATGTACAGGTTTCCTGTTTGGAATGATGGAGTTGTTTTGGTAATGGATGGTGGTGATGGTGGCACAGCATTGTGAATGTAATTGATAGCACTGAAATATGTATCTGAACATGATTAAAAGGGAAAATGGTAGATTATATACATGAAAACAGAAAAAAAATTTTTTAAAATCCATGGAACTACAATACAAAGTGAACCCTATGCTAAACCATAGACTATAGTTAATAATACAATTTTTAAAATGTGCTGTCATCAATTGTAACAAATGTTCCACACCAATGGAAGGTGTTTATAATAGGGTGGTATATGGGAATTCTGAACTTTATGCATGATTGTTCTGTAAACCCATAACTTCTCTAACGAAGAAAAAATCAATTGGTCATAGATGTGTGGGTTTATTTCTGCACTCTAAATTCTATTCCATTGGTCAATATGTCTGTCCTTGTGCCAGTATCACACTGGTCTGTTAACCAGCTTTGTAATAAGTTTTAATATTGGGAAGTATAAGTCTCCCAGCTTTGTTCTTTTTCAAGATGGTTTTGTTTATTCAGGGCTTCTTAGCCTTCCATATGAATTTTATGATTGGCTTTTCCATTTCTGCAAAGAAGGCTGTTGGAATTTTGATTGGGCTTGTGTTGGAACTGCAAATCACTTTGGATAGTATTGACATCTTGATGATATGAATTTTTCCAGTCCATGAGCACACAATATCTTTTCATTGATTAAGATTTTCTTTAGTTTCTTCAGTAATAATTTATAGTTTTCCATGTAAAATTTCTTTGTATCCTAGGTTAAATTTATTCCTTTATTCTTATATTTTATTTTTTTTCATTGCTATTGTAGATAGAATTGTTTTCTTGATTTCTTTTGTGATTGTTCATTATAGCAACACCACTGATTTTTGTGTGTTGATCTTGGACCCTACCACTTTGCTGAATTTGTTCATTAGCTTTAGTATCTTTCCTGTAGATTCTTTGGGATTTGTAATATAAAAGGTCATATCATCTGTGAATAGCGATAGTTTTATTTCTTCTTTTCCAATTTGGATACCTGTTTTTTTTCTTGCCTAATTTCTCTGGCTAGAATTTCTAATTTAATGTCAAATAGCAGTGGCAAAAGTGGGTATCCTTGTCTTGCTCCTGATCTTGTGGGGAAACTTTTCACCATTGAGTATGATGTTAGTTGTGGGTATTTCATATATGCCCTTTATCATGTTGAGGAAGTTCCCTTTTATACTTATTTTTGTGGTCATTTTGTTTTTTGTTTGTTTTCAAGAAAGGGTGCTTTATTTTGTCAAATACCTTTTCTGCATCAATTGAGATAATCATGTGGCTTTTTCCTTCTTCATTCTATTAATATGGTACATTACATGGTGTATTAGTTAGGGTTCTCTTGGGAAACAGAATCAACAGGAGATATCTGTCAATAATATAAGATTTTATAAGAGTCTCTCACGTGACCGTGGCCATACACAAATCCAGGTTCCGCAGGCAGGCTGCAAACCAGGGGCTCCGATGAAAGTCCAATGAAAGGTCCTTGATGAGTTTCTGGGAGAAACTGGCTGTCCAATGACGAGCTGGGAAATTCTCTCTGAATGTTGAAATCACTTCCCCTTTTAAGGCATTCAACTGATTGGATAAAAGCGTCACCCATTGATGATGCAATCTCCCTGACTGATGCAGATGTAATCACCCATCCATGCAGTGAACTCACTGGTGATCGAAGTCCATAAATGCTCTTGTATTACAATTAGCCCAGTGCTTGCTGGACCAAACACCTGGACACAATTATCTGGCCGAGTTGACACATTAGCTTAACCATCACACATGGATTGATTTTCTTTTGTTGAATCACCCTTGTACTCCTAGGATAAATCCTACTTGGTCATGTGGTTAATATGCTGTTGGTTTGCTGTAGGCATCTTTTTTTTTTTTAATCATTAACTTTCTTTACTGAAACCAAGATTTCAGTCAAGAAAGACGAAAGCAAAATGTATCTTCTTATGCTGACCAACATAACTAAGTACAAATGAAGTCAATGGTGTACCCAATTAAGATGCTGAGCTGTAGGTCAATAAAACAAGCCCTCTCCTACCCCAAGCACTGGTCCCTGGCAAACATAGGTAAATGATTGTGCACTGCATGATGATACCATTAGGTGAGAATTTTGGTTCATGCAGTCAGCTGCCATGAAGGTTGCACTCAAAGCCCATAGCCCAGGCGCCCCAAGTCAGTCAGTGGTGGTGGCTTGTAGCATCAGTCATGCTCCTTCCACAACACCAGATGAATACTGTGATCAGGCATGCTGATGGCAAAGACCAAGCCCATATCATTGTGCTCATCCAGTCCATTCAGCCAGGATGCTTCACCTGCCAGGAAGCTTGAGCCTCTCTTTGATTTCTTGTACTTTGGCAGAGGCCAGCCGCTAATCAGGCTCTCTCCATAATGTACAGGTAGCAGTTGTCAAACAGCAGGGCAAAGACATCTCCAAAGCCAGGCAAGGCCAAGTTTGCTATCTCAGGAGTTTCGATGACCCTGAGAACATCATAACTGGCAAAGTCCCATGGTTAGAGACCTAGTACCAAACTACAGATGATGTATTTGTCATCAAAACGAAATCTTGGCTGCAGGCAGATACTACTATCCTCAGAGACAGACAATGTTTTTAAGCACTTACAGTTGATTTCTCTCCCAATTGGCTAAATCTTAATCTCATATTTGTCTGTACTTAAGAGGATGTAGTCTCCAGGACTATGCAAGAGAGACTTGACTTTATTACGCTTCTGCAAATCCACCTTGGTGACCCATTCTGTGTGCCCAGTGAGTGTCTTCAGGCATATCCCAGCAGATCAAGCCCACACTTTCACAGTGAAGTCCACAGAGCCACTCACCAAGATATGGAGTTCATCATTGTAGTCCATGCTAAACACCGCCCCAAGAGCCCCTGGAAGTGCTGGGTCCGGGCTGAGGAACTCCATTTTCAGCAGGCCACAGTGTTGTCAAAGGACACACTGCTCCATTTTCAGCAGGCCACAGTGTTGTCAAAGTGGTAAAGTTTAATAAGCCTGTTATAAACTTCTGCTTATTAAACTTTACCACTGTACAAGTGTGGGTATGGATGCTGTAAATGTACTGTCTTGTGCTCACATCCCACAGCTTTGCAGACAAGTCACCTGACCCTGTGGAGAAGTCCATCTTTATAACAAAGTGCATACACTTTGGCACTGTGTCCAAGTAATGAAGAGTCACAAACGCTTCATTGTTCTCCAGCTGTTTCATTCTCAAAATAGTCTTCAAATAAACCTTCTTCTAGTGCAAAGTGTTTTGAACAGAATCATATATCTGCAAGCCCCAATTTTTACATCCAGTCTGCCACACCTCTGTACAGGCGCTTATCTCCCTATTCCACTGTTTAGAGATGAGACAGCATGTGAATAAAGTCTGAGGATCAATCCATTTTAACAAATAAAAACTGAGCTCCAGGGGAAGGAGTTTGTGGAAGTTCGTTTGAGGAGAGTCTCCAGGTTGTTGGAGAGATGCCTGAGCTGCACTGCCCCACTCAGACTTTTCAGGCGATCCAGAGTTTCATTTTTCTGTAAGTCCATCAGAGAAAGAAATATAACAGAACTGTTATCAAGCCATGTCTCAAAGTTTTTTCCCTTCATAAGGTTATGGAAAAATTTATCTGAGCCAGCTCCCTGGGGCCCGGGACCTCGCTGGGTGCGCTCGGGCCGCCAGAGCCATGCATCGGTCGGGTCGCTAAGCAACTATGGCGCCTGGACCCGGGGCGGCCGCTCAGGGTCTGCAATCCCACAGGGGCTGTAGGCATCCCTTTTGAAATCTTTGCCCTCATTCATTAGTGTGCATTGGTAAGAATCCAGATGCTTATATTTGGATTTGTATTCACACATTTTACATTTCCTAGCAGAGACACACCTAATGTATGTGTGTATATATACTTTCTTAAAAATAGAAATAGGGTATTCATAACATCCCCAATCTTCTTCTTATCCTTTATAAACCATTTCTAACTGCTGAAATTATTAATTGGTATTCTGAAGCCAGGGAAGTGTTGGATTTCTCTAGGTTCGTGGCTATGTTGCATAAAAGAATTTAAGAACACAACAGTTTAGTTGGGCCAGCAAAAAGAATTTATTGAGACATGGGGGAAAAGAACAGAGCTTGCTGGGAAATGAGAGAAAAGGGTGGAAATATGCACCGAGATTTGGCACAGGCTTCTCTAGGCAGAGAGAGTGAGATTGGGCTTGTGTGGTCACCTTTTAAGCTATTAATTATTCCTCCCCTTGCTAATGCTAAGGGGAGGGCTCTCAGCTGATTTTGGTTACCCCACCAATGGTGTGCACCAATGGTGAGGCCTCTTTGGAGTATCTGGGGCCTCTCCTTGGCCCAGGAAGAGTCCCAACTGGGACCTTAAAGTCAAGGTCAAGGTCTCATCAGGATCCTGCGGCCATGCTGTCTGCCAGTCCATGTCTGCAGGGCCAGCCGCCTTGCCTCCTTTCACTATGCTAAACTGCCTCAACTCCTTGTTTACAAACATTATCTCAAGTTGGTCTTTAGCCTGACATAATTACCATTACATACAGAATTATTCTTCAGTTGTTTCATGGTCATGTTCCCTAGACACTTGTATAGTCAAGTGCATTTTAAAAATTAAGCAGTTTCTATTATTAAAATCTTGAAAATTTTGGGAGAATTAGACACATTTACTAACACTCATGCATCTGAGCATGGGCAGGTTTAATGGCTGTGCTTTGTTTTAATAAGAACAGCTTTCCAGCTGGGTTTGTGGTGAATCAACAAGGTAATAGTCTGTCAGGCTCTTGCACATTCTTCTCTTTCCCTCTTTGGTTTGCTCCTTTGGCTTGTGTGTATGTCTCTCTGAAAGCTATTGTCTAGCAATGTTACCAATGTGCTAAAGAGAAATTTTAGAGATTGAAGCCTACTCACAAGTGTCTTCCAGCATAAGTGGATCTTAATTCACTCAGTACAGTCCTCTTTTTTAGATCTTGTTCTACAGAATTCATCTAAACCCCCTATGAACTATTCTCAAAGGAAATAAAGTAATTTTTAGAGATATGTTCTTAATGGTGATATTATAATTGTGAAAAATTGGAAATAACAGCAATGTCCAATAATTGAAAAATGATTAAATGATAGGAAACTATATAATATTAAAAATGATGGAAATGTGAACCATGTTGATATGTAAAAATATTTAAATGACAATATTAAGTGATAAAGAAGATGCTAAAACTTTAGTTACTGTATAAATAATAACTCATAGCTATGTAAATATTTATACATTAATACATAAAACTTGGATATGAAACTTTTAGTTATGAAAGTCTTTTTATTTGAGTGTTTTCTAGGGCCTTTACTTTTGAAAAAGTTTTTATTTTGAAATAATTTTAAACTATAGAAAAGTTGCAAGAATAGCAGAAGGATATTTTTATGTAACCACAGTAGAGTTATGAAATTCAGGAAATTTAACGTGGATACGATATTTTGTTCCTAATCTACGCTGTCTTTTCCAATTTTATCAATTGTCCTAATAATGACCTTTCTAGTATTTTTCCCACTCCAATTCACAACCCAGTCAATGATCATGTATTGCATTTAGTTATCTAGTCTCTTTGGTTTCCTTTAATCTGGAAGAGCTCCTCAATTTTCATTGTTTTCATGGCATTGACATGTTTGAAGAACATGGCCAATTATTTTATAGTATGTCTTAAATTTGGGTTTGTGTGGTGTTTCCTCATGATTGGATTCAGGTAATGCACATCTGTTTAGAAAACTACAAGAGGGATGTTGTGCATTATGCCCATCTACTCCTCACTGGTCATTTAATTTTTATCACTTGATCAAAATGCTGTCTGGTTTTTCCTCTGTATAGTTACTATTTTTCCTCTTACAACTAATAAGCAATCTTATGGAAGATGGATAAGAGCATGTAACTATCATGCTCCTCAGCCCACATTCTCCTCTAGATTGAACCTCTATCATGATTCCCCCCCCCCAAATTAGTGAATTTATTTTTGATTGTACCAAAAATTACAAAAATAAGTATTTAAAGCTATCAGGCAATTAGGTCTTTGCTTAAGGAAAACCAGATTTTGGACTAAATTACCATTTCTACAAATACTAGAAGAATCACTAAATGCAAACACAGTATATTTCAAAATTAAGATAGTATAACACTCATATAACACTGTAGAACAAAAACTTATCTCCACTCCCAGTTATTTCTGATGAAGATATCATTAAGTATTTTGACCCAAATCCAGGGATAGATGTAAGCAATAGTTACAATATTATATAAGGCTTAAGATAACAATGTTGCCCTTGAATTACATAATTTTTACAAGTAGTTTTTTTTTTTTTTTTTTTTTAACCTCAGATAGTTTCATGAATTCTGAATATAACTAGATCCTAGTCTAAATCAAAGGGTGATGTGAAAAAAGATGCATATTGTGTTTATACTTGCCATCATTAGAGAGTTATGGGGTATTTTCTTTTAATAGCATTGTTGGAACAAGTATTTTGTTTTTATATTGCTATTGATAAAAATTTGCTTTTATAAATCTCTATCCACCAGTAATTAAAAATATTGCTGGATTAAGTTGTTTCAGACTACAATAGCTTATTTAGGCATTCCACTTTCACTCCTCAATAGATTTTATGTATTTCTCATACGCTTCTTCACTCATTAGTCATCATGTTCTGAAGGATTACTCAGTGTCATCTTGATTAGCCAACCATCTTCCTAACAAGATTTGTTGACAAGTCCGGGATTTTCTGCAAGAGCTTCATTAATTTCTGTTATTTCTCCTGCAGAGAAGAATAAAGTTCACTAGCAGCTTTCACACTTTCCAAAGCACCAAATTCATCCTGTTTGTTCAACTCTGTCCCAACCTCAGGAAGTACAGTAAACAACATCTCCCAAAGCTTCCTGTGCCATTTTCTGTTGTCATACATTCATCTTTGTCTGTGGATTTTCGCACCTGAGCTGAGGCGAGATGGTGCTCAGCGTCCAGACGGCGCCCACCCCCAACCCCAGAGCGGAGGCGGGTAGGTTGGCGCAGGCGCCGAGGCCGCGCGCTGACCGCAGACGGCGACGCGCAGGCTGCAGGCCGCGATACGCGCGCTGCGGCCGTGCGCAACGCAGTGTTCGCCGGGTACGGAGGGTGGCTGTGCAGCGATTCGTACACGCGGCCGGCGGGGACGGGACGGTGACCACGATTATTTTTTAAAGTCACATTTCCCAAGTCATATTTACAAACACTCAGGCTAAACAGGAAAAGCCGAGTGAATTTGCTGAAGCTGCCCCTTTGCCTGTAATACCTCCATCCAAACATGTATGGACTGTACCACAATTCAAGCCTATCTCAAAATGCTGTCTACTTTCCTATTCTTAGCTAGATTTATTGCCTTCCTCTTAGAGCTCAGGGAGCACTTTGTACTTTCTTGGGGAACACAATACCTTCTACTCTGTGCTTATAACTATCTGTGTACTTCCTTTGTCCCAGTCACAGTACAGCAAGTGCCCTGAGGGCATCAACTGTGTCTTAATCACTTACACATCCTCTGTTGGGCACAGAAGGGGCAATCAATGGGAAGCACATATCAGTGTTCATGCAAGAAATATTACTCCTACTACTTCACCACTTCTGATGTCCTAGTTGAACGAATACCCAGTTGTGTAATTCAAGAACTCTTCTGCTTAACATCTCTGTACCTCTGGTTTAACAACAGATTGCTATTTTGTCCCCGAAGCAGGAATGGAAACCCTTAGGTGTCTGTCATTTCTGTATTCTTAGCTCAGGTGTTAAGAAAAGTGTTGTTGAGTGAATGAGGTGCTTCCTTACTGTGAGGATTTGTGTTTCATGTTTCCATCTAAGTCTTTTACTAGGGCACTGGGCCAGCTTCTCATTGCTTTGACAAGAAGGTATGATGAGGTCTGTTCTTACACTAGGGGCATTCTTCAAACACTCATTATGCATAACTCCATATGTGTATGGATAGGAGAATATATCCCTACCCAAAGATTCCCCTTGTACAGGCTTTAGAAACTGAAAGTATAGTACCTGCCACATTCACAGGAGTTAGGAGCTGAGGTTATTAATTTGTTCAGATAGTATTAATTTTTTCTGCCAAGACATGTAAGAACAAGCATTAATTTAGTTCGTAAGTTTAATGAACAATTGAAAGAACCAAACTTCTAAGTAAGCTAATAAAATCTTATCGTACAACTAACTTGCAATTATACTAGGAAAAGGTGTCCAGACAGATGACATTGGGCTGCTTGTTACTTTATACAGAAAATGTATAAAACACATAAAATCCATCAAGTGCATTTCTTTCTTTTTTTTTTTTTTTTAAAGATTTTATTTATTTATTCATTTATCCCCCCCCTTGCTGCTTGTGCTCGCTGGGTCAGCTAACCACGCCGTGCGGGCGGGCTTGCCTTCACCAGGAGGCCCCGGGAACCGAACCCAGGGCCTCCCATATGGTAAACGGGAGCCCTACTGATTGAGCCACAGCCGCTTCCCTCAAGTGCATTTCTTAATGTTAACTTTTGAAATGGATGAAACCCCATCATTCTTTACAGAGAGGGCTCTCCTTTAGAATAAGAGTTAGCTCATTATTTTTTAAAATAAAATTTGCATTTTAGAATAGCATTTGACTTCCAAAGATAGTACAGAGAATTCCCATTTACCCCTCACTCAGTTTCCCCTATTGTTAACATCCTGCACCACCTTGTGTACATTTGTCACAATTAAGAAACCAGCATTGGTACCTTATTATTAACTAAACTTGATACTTTTCTCATATTTACTCATATTTCACTAGTTTCCCCCCAATGTTTTTTTTTTTTTTGTTCCAAGATCCCATCTATGACACTTGTTTACATTTTTTTTGTCATGTCTCCCTAGCTAGTCTGTGACAGTTTCTCAGACTTTCCTTTGTCATTGATGAACCTTGAGAGTTTTGAGTATTGGTCAGGTTTTTTGTTTTTTTTTTTTCAGAATGTTCATCAATTTGGCTTTTTCTGCGTTTCTCTCAATATTAGACAGAGATCATGGGTCTTGGTAAGAAGATCACAGAGGTGAAGTGCCATTCTCATCACATCATTTTTTTAATTTTAATTTTTATTTTTTTTAATCAAACAATATGTTACACAATATATTTGGTTCATAGTAATGCATTCATACAGTGTTTGTCCTTTTGTGTCTGGCTTGCTTCACTCAACATAATGCCCTCCAGGTTCATCCATGTTGCCAAATGCTTTACGACTTCATTTCTTCTTACAGCTGCATAATATTCCTTTGTTTATCCATTCATCTGTTGATGGATACCTGGGTTGTTTCCAACTTTTGGCAATGGTGAATAATGTGGCTATGAACATTGGTGTGCAGATGTCTGTTCGTGTCACTGCTCTCAGTTCTTCTGTGTATATACCCAGTAGTGGTATTGCAGGGTCACGTGGAAAGTCTATATTCAACTTCTTTAGGAACTGCCAAACAGTCCTCCACAGTGTCTGTACCATTCTGCTTCCCACCAACAGTGAAGAAGTGTTCCTATCTCACCACATCCTCTCCAACACTTGTAGTTCTCTGTATTTTTAATAGTGGCCATTCTGGTAGGTGTGAAATGATATCTCATTGTAGTTTTGATTTGCATTTCCCTAATCATGAGTGATGTTGAGCATTTTTTCATGTGTTTTTTTTTTTTTTTTTTTTGCCATTTCTATTTCTTCTTCGGAGAAATTTCTATTCAAGTCTTTGGCCCATTTTTTAATTGGGTCATTTGTGTTTTTATTGTTGAGTTGTAACATCTCTTTATATATCCTGGATATTAAACCCTTATCAGATATGTGCTTTCCAAATATTTTTTCCCATTGAGTTGGCTGCCTTTTCACCCTTCTGACAAAGTCCTGTGAGGTGCAAAACTGTTTAATTTTGAGGAGGTCCCATTTATCTACTTTATCTTTTGTTGCACGTGCTTTGGGTGTGAGGTCCAAGAAACCACCACCTACTATAAGGTCTTGAAGATGTTTCCCTACATTTTCTTCTAGTAGTTTTATGGCCCTGGCTTTTATATTTAGATCTTTGATCCATTTTGAGTTGATTCTTGTATATGGGGTGAGATAGGGGTTCTCTTTCATTCTTTTGGTTGTAGGATATCCAGTTCTCCCAACACCATTTGTTGAAGAGACTGTTTTTTCCCATTAGCGTGGGCTTGGTAGGTTTGTCAAAACCAGTTGACTGTACAGGTGAGGGTATATTTCTGGATTCTCAATTCTATTCCACTGACCAATGTGTCTATCTTTATGCCAGTACAATGCTGTTTTGACCACTGTAGTTTTGTAATATGTTTCAAGGTCAGGCAGTGAAATTCCTCCCACATTGCTCTTCTTTTTTAGAATGCTTT
>JAKSZT010054458.1:843338-906173 GCA_026826555.1 Tolypeutes matacus
TTCTCAAGTTGTTCAGTTAAATCTTTGAGTTTAGCTCTTTCTTGTTTCTTAATATAGGCATTTAGGGCTATAAATTTCCCTCTCAAGACTGCCTTTGCTGTATCCCATAAGTTTTGATATGTTGTGTTCTCATTTTCATTTGTCTCAATATATTTACTGATTTCACTTGCAATTTCTTCTTTGACCCACTGAATATTTAGGAGTGTGTTGTTCAGTCTCCACACATTTGCAAATTTCCTTTTTTCCTGTCTGTTATTGATTTCTAGTTTCATTCCATTATGATCTGAGAAGGTGCTTTGTATAATTTCAATCTTTTTATATTTATTGAGAGCTGTATTGTGACCTAACATGTGGTCTATTCTGGAGAAAGAACCATGGGCACTTGAGAAGAATGTATAACCCGCTGAGTTTGGATGCAGGGCTCTGTATATGTCAGTTAGGTCTAACTTGTTTATCATATTGTTTAAGTTCTCTGTTTCCTTGTTGATCTTCTGTCTAGTTGTTCTATCTAATGATGTGAGAGGGGTGTTGAAGTCTCCAACGATTGTTGTAGAAATGTCTATTTCTCCCTTCAGTTTTGCCAGAGTTTGTCTCATATATTTTGGGGCACCCTGGTTAGGTGCGTAGATATTTATGACTGTTACATCTTCCTGGAAGATCGTCCCTTTGATTAATATATAATGGCCTTCCACATCTCTTATCAGTTTTTGCATTTGAAGTCTGATTTGTCTGATATTAGTATAGCTACCCCTGCTCTTTTTTGTTTACTATTCGCGTGGAGTATCTTTTTCCAACCTTTTACTTTCAGCCGGTTTGTATCCTTGGGTCTGAGGTGAGTTTCTTGTAAGCAGCATATGGTTGGCTCATGTTTTTTAATCCATTCTGTCAGCCTGTATCTTTTGATTGGGGAATTTAATCCATTCACATTCAATGATATTGTTGAAAATGCACTCTTTATTTCCTCCATTTTATTCTTTGGTTTTCATATGTCATCTTGTTTTTGTCTCTCTTTTTACTCTTTTGGTTATCCTTTCTGCTTTTCTTTCTTCTATACTCTCCTCCAAGCCTCTCTCTCCTGTCTTTTTCTTTCAGGTTCTAAGGCTTCCTTTAATATTTCCTGCAAAGGTGGATTCTTTTTTGCAAACTCTCTTAGTTTCTGTTTGTTTGTGAATATTTTATATTCACCTTCATAATTGAAGGACAGTTTTGCTGGATAAAGAATTCTCGGCTGGCAGTTTTTCTCTTTCAGTTTCCTAATTGTATCATACCACTGTCCTCTCACCCCCATGGTTTCTGAAGAGAAATCTGCAATAAGTCTTATTCAATATCCTTTGTATGTGATCGTTTGCTTCTCTCTCGCTGCTCTGAGAATTTTCTCTTTATCTTTTACATTGACATTCTTAATAATATGTGTCTTGGCGTAGGTCTATTTGGATTTATTCTTATTGGGGTACGGTGTGGTTCTTGGACATGTAAGTTCATTTCTTTCTTGAGAGTTGGGAAATTTTCATCTATTATTTCCTGAAATACTCTTTCTGCCCCTTTTCCTTTCTCTTCCCCTTCTGGAACTCCCATGACAGGTATGTTGTTGCGTTTTTTGTTGTCATTCAACTCTCTGAGCCCCTGCTCAATTTTTTCCATTCTTTTCTCCCTCTGTTCTTTTCTCTCTTCAATTTTAGCTTCTCTATCTTCAGTATCACTTATTCTTTCTTCTGTCATTTCGAGTCTGCTGTTGTATGCCTCAAATGTGTTTTTGACCTCACCTATTGTGTCTTTCATTCCCATGAACTCTGTTACTTTTCTGTTCAGGATTTCAAATTCTTCTTTGCGTTCGCTCAATGTTTTTGATGTCATTTATCTCTTTAACTATATTCTCTTTCATCTCATTCATTTGATTTTGGAAATTTGTGCTCATCTCACTGATTAGTTCTCTGAAATTCTGCATCTCTTCTGGGACTTTGCTGTATACCTTTTCTTGGGCCATGTCTTCTATTTTCTTAGTATGGCTCGTAATCTTTTGCTGGTGCTTAGGTATCTGGTTAATTTGTATTTTACTTAGATGCTCTATCTCTTTCTCTTTTATGGGGTTTTAGTGGCAGGAGGCTGTGAGTTACCACAGCTCTTTGAATTTTGGCTCAACCTTGATTGTTAGGATTGTTCTGCTGGTTGCTCAAAACTGGGCACTGGACCCAGTAATTGGTTGTAGAGTCGTTTCCTAGGGCCTTGGGCAGGGAGGCCTATAGAGGCCAGGAAAAGCCTCTCTTACTTATTAATTTTCTTATGTGCACTTCCTTGGTCTGCCAGGAGATGGCGCTTGTTGGCAGCCCTCAATTCAATGCCTGGTTGGAGCGTATTTGTTGTGACACAGACCAGATCAATGTGATAGAGCTTCCTGTCTGGGGGTTAAGAGCCCTGTGATTCAAATTTTCTGAGACAGTTCTCCAGACTTCTCTCATAGCACCCCCCTTTTCCCAGCTAGGAAATATTTCCACTCCCTTCTGAATCCTAAACAATCAGTCCCTGTTAGTAGAGGAGGAGATTGGGAGGTTTGTATATCTTTAGCCCCTTGCAGGCTCCAAGGCAAACAATGGCGCAGCCCCACTCGACCTAGAAGGGCTCTCAGGACTGGACAGACCAAACCTTGGAGTCAAAAACAGGGTCAGCCCCAGGCTTTCTCTCCCCTCTCCCGTGGAGTCCTCAACAATTAGTCCAGGCTAGAAGAGAGGGAGGTTGCGAGGGTCGGATTTCTCCAGTCCTTCTTAGGGTCCCATGGCAAACCACCATGTGGAAGGGTCCGTGGGGCTCCGCAGCCCAAATTTGCACGTCATAACCTGAGTCAGCCTAAGGCTATGTCCCTTTCCGGGAATGGTAGATCCCTGGAGCCCCCTTTGTCTGTAGTCGCAGGCCCAGAGGCCTGAGAATTCTAAAGAGTGTGGGGCAGGGTGTTGGCAGCAGCAGAAGCTGCTACTTCCAACTCACATTTCTGGTTCTGTCATCGCAATTTCCCTCTTTTGTCCCCCTCTCCTCTGGGTGGTGTTCAGCCTTCACCTGTTTTCCTAAACCCTAGAAGATCTTTTTCAGGGCTGTTTCAGCCTGTCCTCTAGCTATTTTTCTGGAGAAAAGATTCCGTGTCTTTCATCACATCATTTTAAGGTTACCTTTTATCAACCTGATGATAACACCTTGATCACCTGGCCAAGGCAGTCTGTTTTCTTTGCTGTAAAGTTACCTTTTCCCTTCCTTTCCATGCTCCATTCTTCAGAAGCAAGTCTCTAGGCACATCCCACTCTCAGGCGGTAGGCAGAGGAATTGGGAACGGAGTTAAGTTTTACCTCCTGGAGGTAGTATCTAAATTCAGAATTCTTCTGTAAGGAAGGTTGTCTCTTCTCCCCATCTATTTATTTATTTACTAAATTAGTTCTTTTTATCAGTATAGACTCATGGTTATTTATTTTATACTTGGGGTTATAATCTAATAGTATGTTATTTGTTTTATCGCTTAAATTGCTTCAGCTTTGGCCATTGGGAGTTCTTTCAGTTGGCTCCTGTGTCTCTTTAATGTATCCCCATCATTTTGATTTTTGAGCAATTCCTTACTTTCTGTTACTACAAGTTGCTCCAGCCTCATTTTGTATATTCTCTTTCCCAGGCCTAGAACCAACTATTTCTCCAAGAAACTGTAGTTCATTTTATTGGAAAATGGTGTAAGAAACCAAGATCTGGTCCATTATTTTTTGATAATATTTATCATATATCAAAATGTTTTAAATGTTCTAAAATGGAAGTGGGACATGTGGAGAATTTGATGATAAGTATTGACTTTGAATCACAACTCTGCCATGTAAGGGTGATCAACTGCCCTAGTTTGCCTGGAACAGAGAGGTTTCTGGGGATGCGGGATGGTCAGTGATAAAACCAGGATGAATTGGCCACCCTAGCCATGGAATTGGTTCATTCTCTTTTGGTAGAAAGGGACAAAACCCCAAATAAAGCTACCTTAGCTAAAAAGGGAATTTAACGACTTATTTGACTGGGTAATCTAAGGATTTATGGGTTTCAGGGAGGGATAGATCCAGGGCTCAAGTAATATAATTAGGGCTTCCTCTGATTCCCTATTTCAGATATATTTTCCTCTGTGTGTCGATTCATTTTAGACCCTCTACATATGGTAGGGAAAATGTGGATTTTCTTTAATGGGGAAGAATAGCTATCCTCATTCCCTAGGGCAGGGATTATGAAATGAAATGCCTACTCTCAAATGTACCACACTCATATAAGATGTTATTAATAGGGGAAAATGTGAGAGGGGAGGGGATGGGGTATATGGGAATCCCTTATATTTTCTATGTAAATTTTCTGTACTCTAAAACTTCTTTTTAAAAAATGAAATACCTAGAGGGGCAAGGCATATAGTGTAAATGAGTGGAGTTGACTGGGTGGAGGACATTAGGGAATGACGGGAAGTTTAAAGGGAAGCTCCAGACATTGATTCCATGCAGAAATGCAGATTCACTACTGCCAGACACTTCATTTTTCAAAAGAAATGTGAAATGTAAATGTTACAAATTAATTCAATTAAACAACAACAACAACAACAACAAAAACAACACTACTCATACAAGATAATACATTTGTGGCACATACAGCTTATGGGCTATGAGTTTGCAACATCTGCTTTTGGAAATCCAGGGCCAATTCCTGGCTGCTTCATGTCTGTGGACATACTTGGGCACACACCTGCAGAGGATGGTTCACTTAGTATTCTTCAGGATACATTTCCTGCTTTTGGAAATAGACACCACTTAAGTTAATAAGCACTAAATTCATCAAGTGCCAGGTATTGTGCTACATAATCTACACATCTCTCTTTTTTTTTTTTTTTTTTTTTAAGATTTTATTTATTTATTCATTTATCCCCCCCTTGCTGCTTGTGCTCGCTGGGTCAGCTAACCACGCTGTGCGGGCGGGCTTGCCTTCACCAGGAGGCCCCAGGAACCGAACCCGGGGCCTCCCATATGGTAAACGGGAGCCCTACCGATTGAGCCACAGCCGCTTCCCTATACACATCTCTCTTAATCCTTACAATTACCCTATGAAGTAGTTCCTATTTTATTATCATCATAACCTTTTTTAAAAAAGATTTATTTTATTTATTTATGTGCCCTCCACCCCCCTTGTTGTTTGTGCTTACTGTCTGCTCTCTGTCCATTTGCTGTGTGCTCTCTGTGTCGGCTCGTTTTCTCTTTAGGAGGCACCAGGAACCGAATGTGGGACTTCCCATGTGGGAGAGAGACACTTAATCCCTTGAGCCACCTTAGCTCCTTGCTTTGTTGTGTCTCTCATTATCTTTCCTCTTGGTGTCTCCTTGCTGCATCATCTTGTTGCATCAGCTCACCACACCTGCCCACTGCACCAGCTCGCTGTCTTGCTTGGCTTCTCCAGAAGGCACCGGGGAACGAAACTGGTATCTCCCATGTGGTAGGTAGGAGCTCAATTGCTTGAGCCACATCTGCTTACCCATCATAACCTTTCAACAGATGAAGTCAGAACAGAGAGATTCTGTATTTTATTCAATGCCACACAGCAGGAGAGGCCAAGCCAGGAGTTAGAACATTGCAGTCTAACTGTAGTGCTCTGATTCTTGGTCTCCTTGCTGTGCTTGCTGCAAATGGCTGCAGATGCAGAGACATCTTATCTCTTAGAGTCAGAGAGGGAGGAACCTTAGAGATCACCCAATGTGTTAACCGCCTTATTTTATAGCCAGGGAAATTGAGGCTGAAAGCCAGGAGAGACTTTGACAAAGTCTCTTGGCCTCTCAGTGGCTGAGCTGGGATAAGTGCAAAGCTCTTTCTGCTGTGCCATGTAGTTTTGGGCCTTGCTAACTTTAAGGACTGAAAGCCCAGGGTGGATTTTACAAAGCATTCTAAAGCCTTGACAAATTATCCCTGCCATTGCTGTTTCTGAATTGGTACATTCTTCATGTCTCCTACACTAGGCTCTTCAGATGGGGAAACATTTTTTTGTTTATTTAACTAGAAAAAAAGATTGAAACAATTATTTTTCTCTAAATTGGTCATTTCATCCATAAGCTCAGCTATAGTATGATTTGAGGGAGAAGCTGAAGAAGGGTGGGGGAGAAATTTCATATCCATGATAAATATCTGTTCTTCTAAGGCCTTTCTGTCAATTCCTAAGAAATATATTACCAAGAAGCCTTAAAAGCTCTGCTTTGTCTACATAGAGAAATGGTCATAATGAACAGTTTCAAAAACACTGAATTCAACTGTGAGATTTTTAAAGATATATACACATCAATTTAGCAGATGTTTTAGATGGCCTTTCTTTTGTATGCAAAGATTTTTGCTGGCTGCTTTGGGGATATAAAAATTAATAAGACACATTCTTTTCTTCAAGGAGTTTATTACATAGTGGAGAAGACACATATATAAATTCTTAATTACAATAGAATAAGATAAGAGCCACAAAGAATACAAATATTGAGGAAGTACAGAAAAAAGAACAATCAAATCCACCCTGGAGAATCACTTAGGACTTTCCAGCAGATTTGAGCTAGACCTTGAGGGTTGGCTAGATTTCAGTAGGTGTAGTTGGGAAAGAAGCTCTTCAGGAATCATATGAACAAAGACATACAGGTGAGAATCACAAGGTGTGCTCAGAAAACATGCAGAAACAAGCCTATTCATGCTGTGGAGGGCTCTGATTGCCAGGCTAAAAAGTCTGCTGTACTCAGCATGCAAGAGGGACCTATTGGAGGCTTTTGGGCAGAGAAGTAACATGATCAGAGATTTTTTTTTTTTTTAGGAAGGTGAGCATTACAGTATTGAAATGGGAAGAAACTGAAAGTGAATAGCCACTAAAGAAGCTATTGTGGGGCTCTCGACAAGAGCCAGTGCTGGTATGGACAAAGGGGTTGGCAGTAGAATTAGAAAGGTTATTGAAGGACATTGTTGAAGTAAAGTCCTTGGATTTAGCAGTGGGGTATGTGGAGGAGTTAACAAAAGAAGGATGGTTTTGTGGTTTGGAGCCGTGATAACTGGGAGAATGGTTATTACAGAAATAGGGAAAAAGAGAGAGGAACTGGTTTGGGAAATAGTTTAGCTAACAGATTTAAAATTGGAAGTCATTGGCACACAAAATAGGGGATGAGAATAACTATTTATTATATGCCTGCTATTTTCTGGTTCCTGGATAAAGCTCTTTACATACTGTGGCACTTAGTCTATATAATACCACCATGAGACTTAGGCTCACAGAAGCTGATCAGTTTGCTCATGTGCTCACAGTTCATTCATCATTATCACATGTGGAAGACTAACTATGTGCCAGACCCTGGGCTAGTAAGTGACAGAACCTGGGCTAGTCTGTCTTCAACCAAAAGTCTTACTGCAGGAGAAAATGATGTGTAAGTTAGATTTGTAAGGGAAAGAATACAGGGTGAAAAAAGAGGAGGATATAATCATGGGAAACATCAAGGTTTGGAGATTTAGGGTAAGAGGAGAAAGATCCAGAAGAAGAAAGAGAAAGCACAAGTACAGGCAAGAAGAGAATCAGGATAGCATTGTATCTCAAAAAGGGAGAAAAAAATAGAAAATTTGGTGGTAGGCAGATTAGATGAGCTCCAGGAAAATTGGGGAGACAGTAGCATCAGCTTACCACTGTGTGGAGAAGTCATATTCTAGGGAATTGAAGAATAAGTGGATGAAGAAGTGGAGGCAAGGGAATAGATAAACAAGGGGAAAGAGAGACAGTGAAGGGCAAAGTGGGAAGAGTAGGGGGCCAAGGGGTGGGGATTTTAGGGAGATAGTGAATTTTTTGAGCATTGGACCAGGTTGAACAGGGAGGCAAGTCAAACTGAACAGAGATAGACTATGGGATTTAGGGCTGTTAGGAAGGTCAAAGGGCAGTGGGAGAGAAAGAATGGGAAAGTTGGGAAGACGGCAGGTTATGGTCCTAAAAGGTGAATTGAATTTCAGTTTGGGATCTTAGAAATGGGCAGCACAGTTGATGAGGAAGGCTAAAGTTTGACGACATTGAAAGGTGGCTGAGATGGGAGTGAAGATGGAGTTTCCTAGAATTGAAAAGGAAGAAGGCTGGTATGCTGGCATGGTTATTAATGGGTATGGGTGTTCCCAACGATGACAGAGTGCAGAGGATTGTCCAAGGATGTTGGCGGAGAAAGGCAGTGAGTCTGGGTCTAAAGCAATTGAGTCAGATGGGAAGGTATCCTTCAGGTCTATGGACCACCATGAGGAGGAATGGTAGATCGTGGGGGCAATTAGATGGCTTTCCCCTGAGATGAGGAGAGGTCATTGAATAAAGCCTTTGGAATACAGGACAGTCAAGTGTGAGCAGGTGGGAGATGTATGAAGAAAGCTTAAAAAATGTTTATTCACAGAGGAGAGATCTAGAGGGCCCATTAAAGAAGTAGACTGAGTGAAATAATCTAGTTCATAGTACATTTGGATAGGGATGAAAAGGCTGGGGTAGGTAGAAAGAAGAGAAGGATGGATTACAGAAACAGAGATTTGAGAAATGACTGGAGGGGATGGGGAGTTCTGAAAAATTCTAATTTAGAACACTGGTGGGATTACAGGTCTGTATATGCCCTAAAGCGGTTTTAAACCTAACTATTGTAAGTAAATATAGTTCAAGGGTGTCATACCATATAACTATTTTGGAATAAAGAATGGAACTATTGTACAACAGTGCCTGGAATGCTTTCTTTGGATTGACTAATCAAGGAACAAAGAACCTGAAAAGGTCAGGAGAGGTTTTTTTTTTTTTTTTTTAAATGGAAAACATGTTATCATATATCAACATTGGTTTAAAAGTTGTGGCAGCTATGTAAATAATTTTGTGCCTTGGAGGAATAACTCTCACACTTTTTTGGTAATCTAACTTTCTTTGAAATGCTGTACAATTCAAAAAATATGTTTCCATTTTTCTTAGATAACTGCTATGCCAGCTTTAAAAAGTGAATAATATTCTGGGTGTGTGTGGGGGGCGTGTTGTTTAATAAGAAAGTAACTTAGATTTGGAGGAAGAAGTTTCCAAAAAACAAACCAACTTTAAAAATAACTCTTTTGTTCTGAAGTGCAGAAACTTCCTCTGGTTATAAGTGGACAGGGTGGTGTACGTTGAGTAGATCCTACACAGGATCTGATATCAGATGCCCTGCTCAAAGTCCAACTTTAATGGAATGACTTGGCCAAACTTCTTAACCTTCTTCAGCTTCAGTTTCTTCAATGGTAAAATGGGGGTGAAAACAACATCTTCCCCAAGGATGGTACATGAGGATTAAATGTGATACGGTATTTGAAACTATCATCTCAGAAGGATGGGCCCTGGGAGCTTACATTTATGACGATTCTACTCTCTGGGGATTTCTTTTTTTTTTTTTTTAGTACTCCAGGGTTTTTTTTGTTTTTTTTTTTTAATTTATTTATTTTTTATTGTGGGTAAAAATCAAAATTTTGACAATACGTACCAATATTTGTAAAATGATATATAAATATACATGCATATATGTGCATTTGCTTACAAAAATGTTATTTATATATATATATATTTTAAGAGGTGCTTAGATTACCTAAATATTACATGGTACCTACTGGTATTCCCATGTTCCCCACCTCCCACACCTCCCACCACATCCCACACAAATATCCCCCACAAGTGTGGCCCGTCACCCTCAATGGACTTACACATCCTGGGGCCTTGCCATCAACCATAGACCACAGTTCACATCGTAGACCACACTCTCTCCCACACAGTTCTGAATGGTGTGTGCTGATTTAAAATGGCCTACATCTGTTGCCACAACGGCACTCAGGACAACCTCCAAATACCGAAAAAACCCCTGTATTTCAACTGCACATCCCCTCCCTGCCCCGAAAGTGTCCAGTGGCCACTGGCTCCACCTCACTGTTAGAATTTCTTCCATTGCTAGAATCACCATATGTGTACAACAGAATACCATCAAGTCCACTCTAGTCCATAGTTCTTCCCCCAATCCTGAGGGGACTGGGATGGTGATGTCCACTCCACCTCCAAGTGAGAGAGGGCTTATATCCCATGGATATGGTGGGTGGGATGATCCTGCCTGCAGATGCAGGCCTTCTCCATTCCCTTGGATGGCCGTTGCCCATCGTTGTCTCCTCGCCAGGTGACTTGGATGAGTCCATTGAGCTGTAGGAGTTGCAGCTCCACCGAGATTCCACACACACCTGGCACATAGGTAGGCCAGAGGCTCCAGTCTCTGGAAGTATACCCAAAAACTCCAGCATCACATATAGGTTTGAAAAGAAGGGACTGATGAACCATGTGCAGGGAGGACTTATTTGAGTCCAATTCTGTCACTCTCAGGAGCACAGATTCCGAAATAGAGCCCACCGATAAGGCATCAGTCTCTGGGGCTATTCCCCCTTATATAGGACCTGGGTGTCTCCAGAGCTCTCAGGAGCCCCTCTGTGTGGGGTGATATGCACTTTGATGTTCTATGAGCTCCTACTGAGGTGTGCGTAAGCGTTACCTCTGGGATGACCTCCGGACTCTCTTTGAAGTCTCTTAGCCACTTGAACTCATTTGTCTTTACCTTTTCCCCCTTTTATTCAAGGTCTTTTTCCAGTTGTGTTGCCAGTTGGCACTTGGTATTAATCCCTCGTTGCCAGGGAGGCTCATCCCAGGGAGTCATGTCCCACGTTGGGGGGAAGATAATGCATTCATATGCTGAGTTTGGCTTAGAGAGAGGCCACATTTGAGCAACAAGGAGGCTCTCAGATGGCAAACCTTAGACACCCCATAACAGTAAGCTAAGTTTCAGTTACAAGAGCAAAGACTCAAAAGGGTAGTCATCAATAAAAAGAACTCATCACTGGGCCATCCTCTTTTGACAGACACTGTCCCTGCACTCAGAGGACTGTTGCTGCTCCCTTGGAGAATGTGGCAGAGCTCTCCAGGCTAGGAATTCAGATTCTCTCATTTATTGAGTGACTGTCCACCCACCATGACCATGCCCCATACTTTGATCTTTTGAACAATTTTGTATATCTTTCATGTATATTCGGATGAACTTACTCCTATGAATCCCCCCTCCCAGACACCACCCACCAATCCCCTGCAGTACCCATTGTAACCCTTCTGTGATCCAAATCTTCCATGAACATGTAGTCCATAAAATAATCAAATACACTTAATAGGAAAAAGAAACAACAATGATAAGCTTACATGCAAGAGACAAACATAAGGAAACTCAGGGAAAAAAAAACCAAAACAAACAAACAAACAATCAAACTAAAAACAAAACAAAACAAAATATAATTAGCAGATTGGGACATTCAAAAAAATGGGGAAAAAAGCAAAAGAAATGCCTTAAAAAATATATATTCTTTTTTCCCCTTTTATCACTGTGTTATTGGATGTCTGGTGTGCTGTGACACCTTCCCCCTCTCAATCCCCAGTGTCTCCCAAATTTTCATTTAATTTTCAAAGAAGTTTTAGGTCACAGCAAAGTCACACACGGAATACCAGAGACTCCCAGATACCAAACCACCCCTCCCTTCCCCACCCCATATTAAACCCCTCCCCCCCCTTTTTTGGATTAGCATTGTTATAACTGTTATACAGATAACAAAATGTAGCAACTAAACATTGTCAATGATTTACAGTATAGTTTACAATTTAGACGATACAGTTTAATAAATTTTGATGATATTTACCATGGCCTGTGTCCATTACTGTAAGGTAATGAAAAACCTTTCCCATGACCACTAAATATCCCATTAGATCTTAACTGTTCCTTCCTCCCCACCCCCCTGGGGCATATGACACTCCCCTGTCTTGACTCATGGAATGTCAAGACTCATAGTTACATGCCCTGGGTATTTGAACCTGCCCTTCCTAATCTACCCACCTGTCAACGCTGCACCACCAAACCCAGTAATATCACTACCCATCTGTCCTATCCTTCATATGCAACTATACTCTATCCCTTTACCATAGATTATGTCCATATGGGTGATGCTCACAGCCTGTTCTTCTCTTTCTCTCCCTTGTTAACCTATCTTTCAGACAATGGTTCTCGGAGACTGCTCACTTTCCTCAGTTCAGATCAGTGAGGTCATATACTGTTCATCCTTCAGTGCCTGGCTTGCTTCACTCAACATAAGGTCTTCAAGATTCATCCACGTTATTCCATGTGTTAGCACTTTATTCCTTCTTACAGCTGAGTAACATTCCATTGTATGTATGTACTACATTTTGCTTATCCATTCATCTGTTGATCAAAAGTTGGCTGATTCCAACTTTTGGCAATTGTGAACAATGCCGCTATGAACATTGGTGTGCATATATCTGTTCATGTCTTTGCTTTCAATTCTTCTGGGTATATACCCAGCAGTGGAATTGCTGGATCATAAGGAAGATCTATTGTTAGTTGTCTGAGGAACCACCAAACTGTCCTTCACAGTGGCTGGACCATACCGCAGTCCCACCAGCAGTGGATGAGGGTTCCTATTCCTCTACATCCTCTCCAACATTTAGTGTCTCCAGTTTTTTTAATAGCTGCCATTCTGATGGGTGTAAGATGGTATCTCATTGTAGTTTTGATTTGCATTTCCCTGATAGCAAGCGATGTTGAGCATTTTTTCATGTGCTTTTTAGCCATTTGTATTTCTTCCTTGGAGAAGTGTCTTTTCAGGTCACTTGCCCATTTTTTAAATGGGTTGTTTGTCTTTTTATTTTCAAGGTGTAGGATTTCTTTATATATGCAGAATATTAGGCTCCTATCAGATATATGGTTGCCAAATATTTTCTTCCATTGGGTAGGCTGCCTTTTTATTTCCTTAATAACATCCTTTGAGGTGCAGAAGTTTTTAATTTTGATGAGATCCCATTTATCTATTTTTTCTCTTGCTGCTCGTGCTTTGGCTGTGAAGTTCATGAAACCATTTCCTATTACAAGGTCCTGTAGATGCTTCCCTACATTATCTTCCAAGGTCTTTATGGTTTTGGCTCTTATATTTAGATCTTTGATCCATCTTGAGTTGATTTTTGTATAAGGTGTGAGATGGTATTCTTCTCTCATTCTTTTGGATATGGATATCCAATTCTCTAAGCATCACTTGTAAAAGAAGCCATTCTCTCCCAACTTTGTGGGCTTTGTGGCTTTGTCAAATATCAGATAACTGTATATGCGAGGATCTATATCAGAACTCTCAATTCGGTTCCATTGGTCAGTAGGTCTATCCTTGTGCCAATACCATGCAGTTTTGATCACTGTAGCTTTGTAGTATGTTTTAAAGTCAGGTAGTGTGATATGTCCAACTTCATTTTTCTTTTTCAATATGTCTTTGGCAATTCGGGGCCTCTTGCCTCTCCAAATATATTTTGTGGTTAGTTTTTCCAGTTCCTTAAAAAATATAGTGTTGACTTTTATTGGGATTGCATTAAATCTGTAGATTAGTTTGGGTAGGATAGACATCTTGATGATGTTTAGTCTTCCCATCCATGAACAGGGAATATTTTTCCATTTATTTAAGTCTTCTTTGATTTCCTTTAACAGTGTTGTGTAGTTTTCTGTATATAAGTCCTTCACATCTTTAGTTATATTTATTCCTAGGTATTTAATTCTTTTAGTTACTATTGTAAATGGTATTTTTTTCCTGATTTCCTCCTCAGTTTACTCATTATTGGTGTATAGAAATGCTACTGATTTTTGAGCATTGATCTTATAGCCTGCAACATTACCGAACTCCTTTATAAGTTCTAGAAGCCTTGTTGTACATTTCTCAGGGCTTTCTATGTATAGGATCATGTCATCTGCAAATAATGAAATTTTCACTTCTTCTTTTCCAAACTGGATGCCTTTTATGTCCTTTTCTTGTCTCAGTGCTTGTGCAAGTACTTCTAAGACAATGTTAAATAGGAGTGGTGATAGTGGGCATCCTTGTCTAGCTCCCAATCTCAGAGGGAAGGCTTTTAGGATTTCACCATTGAAAATGATGTTAACTTTGGGTTTTTCATATATACCCTTTATCATATTCAGGAAGGTTCCGTCTATTCCTATCTTTTGTAGTGTTTTTATGAGGAAAGAGTGCTGTATTTTGTCGAATGCTTTTTCTGCATCTATAGAGATGATCATGTGGTTTTTCTCTTTCAATCTGTTTATGTGGTGTATTACATTGATTGATTTTCTTATATTGAACCATCCTTGCATACCTGGGATGAAACCCACTTGGTCATGATATATAATCCTTTTGATATGTTGTTGAATGTGATTAGCAAGTATTTTGTTGAGGATTTTAGCATCTAGGTTCATTCGAGAAATTGGTTTGTAATTTTCCTTTCTTGTGGTATCTTTATTTGGTTTTGGTATTAGGGTAATGTTGGCATCATAGAATGAGTTAGGCAATATTCCTTCTACTTCTATTTTTTGGAAGAGCTTAAGTAGAATTACTGTTAGTTCTTTCCAGAATGTTTGGTAGAATTCAGTTGTGAAGCCATCTGGTCCTGGGCTCTTCTTAGTTGGGAGGTTTTTGATGACTGAGTCTATCTCTTTACTTGTAATTGGACTGTTGAGTCCATCTATTTCTTCTTTCATCAGTGTAGGCTGTTTGTGGGTTTCTAGAAACTTGTCCATTTCCTCTAAATTATCATTCTTGTTGGCATATAATTTTTCAAAGTATCCTCTTATGATACTCTTTATTTCTGTGGGGTCAGTAGTGATATCCCCTTGCTCATTCCCTATTTTATGTATTTGCTTCTGTTCTCTCTTTTTCTTTGTTAGTCTGGCTAAGGGTTTGCCAATTTTATTGATATTCTCAAAGAATCAGCTTTTGGTTTTGTTTGTTGTTTCCAGTGCTTTCTTATTCTCTATTTCATTTAGTTCTGCTCTAATCTTTGTTATTTCCTTCTTTCTACTTCCTTTAGGTTTAGTTTGTTGTTGTTTTTCCAGTTCCTCCAAGTGTGCAGTTAGGTCTTCAATTTTAGCTCTTTCTTCTTTTTTAATATATGAATTTATGGCTATGAACTTCCCTCTCAGGACTGCTTTCGCTGCATCCCATAGGTTTTGATATGTTGTGTTGTCGTTTTCATTAGTTTCAAGGTAGTTACTGATTTCTTCTGAGATTTCCTCTTTGACCCACTGTTTGTCTAAGAGTGTGTTGTTTAACTTCCATATCCTTGTGCCTAACCTGTTTCTCTGGCCCTTAGTGATTTCCAATTTCATTCCGTTGTGGTCAGAGAAATTACTTTGTATAATCTCAATCTTTCTGAATTCATTGAATGTTGTTCTGTGGCCTAGCATGTGGTCTATTTTGGAGTATGTCCCATGTGCACTGGAGAAGAATGTAAATCCCACTGTATTTGGGTGTAGTGTTCTGTATATGTCTATTAAGTCCAGGTCTTCTAATGTATTGTTGAGTGCCTTAGTTTCTTTATTGATTCTCTGTCTAGATGTTCTGTCTAATGATGATAGTGGTGTGTTGAAACCCCCTGCTATAATTGTAGAGGCATTTATTTCTCCTCTTAGTTTTTCCAGAGTTTGCCACCCATATTTTGAGGCACCCCGATTAGGTGCGTAAATGTTGATGATTGTTCTCTCTTCTTGAGAGATTACTCCTTTTACTAATATGTAGTGTCCATATTTGTCTCTTACAATAGTTTTGCATTTAAAGTCTATTTCGTCTGATAATAGAGTAGCTACTCCTGCCCTTTTTTGGCTATTGTTAGCTTGTAAAATGGTTTTCCAGCCATTCACTTTCAGCCTCCTTTAATCCCTGGGTCAAAGTTGGGTTTCTTGTAGATCGCATATAGATGGGTCATATTTTCTTATCCATACTGCCAATCTGTGTCTTTCGATTGGTGAATTTAATCCATTAACATTCAGTGTTATTACTCGTAACGAATTTCTTACTTCAGTCATTTTTTCTTTGGGTTAATGTATGTCATATGTTGTTTTGTTTCTCTTTTTGAGTTTTCAGTTGTTTTTAAACTCTCTTCCAACTCTCTCTCCTTTGTTTTTTCCTTTCAACTTGTAGAGATTCATTTAGTATTTCTTGAAGTGCTGGTTTCTTCTTGACATACTCTCTTAATTGCTGTTTATCTGTGAATATTTTGAACTCTCCATCATTTTTGAATGCCAATTTTGCTGGATAGAGAATTCGTGGCTGGAAGTTTTTTTCTTTTAGTATTTTGACTATGTCATACCACTGTCTTCTTGCCTCCATGGGAAGAAGCACTTAATCTTATTGTGCTTCCCTTGTATGTGATGGTTCTCTCTTCTCTTGCTGCCTTGAGTATTTTCTCTTTGTCTTGAGCATTGGACATTTTGACAAGTAATGTCTTGGAGTTGGCCTGTTGGGATTTATACTATTTGGGGTGTGCTGTGCTTCCTGGATCTGCACATCCATTTCTCTCAATAGGGTTGGGAAGTTTTCAGCCATTATTTCCCTCAACCCTCCTTCTGTTCCCTTTCCCTTTTCTTCTCCTTCTGGGATGCCCATAATGTGTATGTTTGTGCGTTTTGTGTTATCGGTTAATTCCCTGAGTCCATGCTGGATTTTTTTCTATCTTTTTGTCTATCTGTTCTACTATCTCTTTGATTTCAGCTGTATTGTCTTTCATATCACGAATTCTTTCCTCTGCCTGTTCAAATCTGCTGTTATGTGAATCCAGCGTCTTTTTGATTTCTTGGATTGTGCCATTGTTCACCATCATATCCATTACCTTTTTAGGCATGTTTGCAATTTCTTCAGTATTGAAGAAATACTTCAGTGTCTGCCTTATATCCTTAATTTCTTCCTTCATTTCTTTAAGTTGGCCCATGATATTTGTTTGGATAGCTTTGATCAGTTGTTCGATGTTCTGCATCACTTCCTGGTTTTTATTTTGTTGATTGACTGGTCCATGTTTTCCAGTTTCTCAGAGTCATTTGTATTTTTTTGTTGCCCTCTGGTCATCTTATTATCTTGATGGGTTTGTTCAGTTGATTAGCTTTTCTCTATGCTTTAGTGTTTTATTTAGCTGGTGGTTCTGCATGTGAGTTAAGTTTTCTATTTGGCACTTTTTCTTCTTATTTTATTTCTTTGCTTCTTTCTATGTTCCCTTGAAGGCAAAAGATTAGGGCCAGAGGAATCAAAAGATGTAAGGAAAGCAGATGGATAATAGTAATATTGATAAAAGTTAGAAGAGGGGCCAAATGAGACTTAATGAGATGAATATTTAACTTGTGTAGGCAGTGTAGAATAATAGGAAAAAAAGTGGAGTTCCTACAATGGACTGGGAAAACAAATGGAGGAATATATATATATATATATAGTGATTTAGAAGGCTAGAATTATGAGGAGGGAGAGAAATAGTAAAGAAAGGACTGAAAGGAAAAAGTTAATACTAATTTTAAAAAAAGAAGAAAACAAAATAGATGGAATAGAAATTGACACCCTTAATTTGTGGGCCTATGAAAAAATGTTGTATCTAAGAGCCACAACAGAAAGCAGAAGGCAGAAAGATAAAGGAAGGATAAGCGATAGTTTGGAATGCAAAATCAATATAGACAGCGAGTGGGAAATTACTGAAGAAGAAGCACAGCAAAGAAGCGACAAGCTAGCAGCACCTAATTTAAAAAAATGAAAGAAAAAAGAAAGGGGGGAGGAAAGAGGAAAGAAAAGCAAGAGACCAGAAATAAACAGAGCAAAACCAAAGATCCACACATGCAAGCAGTCAAACAGAGCTAAGGAGGGTCGATGATTCCCCTAGGGTCCACGTGGATCCTCTCTGCCTGCTTGTGTTTATTAATCAATTTCCCCGCAGGGTTCTATATGCAGGTCCTTAAACAGCTTTTAGCTATTAAACTAAATTAAAAAGAATTTATTTTTCATTTATTGAAGTGACCTCACTTTTTTTTTTTTTTTTTTTTTTTTGGCGAAATACAGGACCCAAAATAATTCCTCCTCTAGACAAACCCCCTTACGGAAGGGACCCTAGCTGGGCTCATGGTAATTAATCAAGCACGTCTCACTTCCTGGACTCCCCTGGGTAGCTGTAGCTCTGATGTTAGTCAGTGCAGAGTGCAAAAGACGGCCAACTCCGCCCCTTCTGGAGCTGAGCCCCAGCGTCACTGGGTTGCTGTGTAAATCAGTTTGACTCTGCAGATTTGCCTCTCCTCTCAGCCTGATGCTGCTTCAGGTTGGCTTATCTACTCCCCAAAGCTATGGGGCGGTCCAGGCAGCCAGATTGATGGCAAAAAAAAAAAAAAAAAAAAATTCCCTTTCCTGTCCTCCAACAGAACCCTCCCTCTTTTGGAGAGTGTCCCCTCTTCCTGGCTCCACGGTGGCCCGGGGCTTATCCCTGGGCAGCTAGGTAAATCAACTCCCTCCCACGAATAGAATCACCCCTCCTGTCCACTGGGTGCCGATTCGTTTTGGCTGTTCTGTTCACCCAAGGTCCAAAGGACTTCAGGCAGCCAGATCCCCAGAAAATAAAACTTTCTCGCCCAGCTTGCGGCTCCAACTGGCCGTTTTATTTTTTTCTCCCTAACCGCGGGGCTCAGCCATCTGTGCCAACCACCACCAGCAGGTTTAAAACCTACGAATCTCTACCGTTCCGTCCACGCCATTGATCCGCGCAGATAGTTGTCCCAAGCTTCTCATTCTACACGTGCACAGCACAGACCCCCGGGCAAGACCCCGTCCACAATCCACCTTGCTCTGGGAGCTTGCAAGTGTGTGCCCTCCTACACTAACGCCATCTTTGAGATTTCTTATGTTCATCAAAATTTGAGAACTAATGGTCTAGTCTATATCTGCTTTCTCAGCTGAATCTCTGGAATGTCATGTAGATTATATAACCAAGAACAAAACCATAAGTGCTTATTTAATTGAAGAGTAGGGAGAGTGTTATAGCAGGTCACTGAGAGAAACTCACAACCGGAATTTTAAGTGAGGGCCACATAGGCAGTGGCCCTTGAATCTCTGACTCCCTTCTTAGCCTTCCATACTCCATTGGCTGATTCTTCTGAGAGACAATGATGATTTCTCTTCATGATAGTGGGATTAACCCTGATTTAAAAGATGAATTTTCCTGACAAGATCAGGGTTTAGCTTCTATTTAAAATAGATCTTTGGATTAGAGCTTTGCTTCCAAATAGACTCTCTTACTTCAGGGTCTTGAAGATCAGTTCTGATTCAGAGGTTTGGAAGACAGTTCCAGAGTGTCCTTCTTTAGGCCTTTCCTAAATCAAATCCACATTTTTCTGGGCCTGTACTGAGTTTTTTTTTTTATGTAGAATTTGGGGAATTAGGAAATTAGCTTTAATTTTGCTGATAGGTTTCTAAATAAGGGTATCCTTTTCATAAGATTGTAGGACTGGATTGTTCCGAAGAATAGCTAGATATTTTACAAGCTATCAAAGGGTTACCACAATCTATGTACCTTTCCTTTCTTTTCTCTTTCATCTTTTTATTTTCTCTTTTCTTTTTTCTCTGCCCTTCCCTTCTCTTTCTTTCTCTCATTTAGCTATTATTTATCATTCTTCTATCTATCCATCAATTATCTATCTATCTATCTATCTATCTATCTATCTATCTATCTATCCATCCATCCATCCATCCATCCATCCATCCATCCATCCATCCATCCATCCATCCAACCATCTATCATGTGCTTTAGTCTACTTATTTTTTGTTTGATTTATTTTGATGGGAATGGGAGAAAAAGGGTGATAAGGGAGCAGTAGTTGTCTGAAATCTCAAGTATCATTAGGGTTTTTTTATTGTTCATTAAGTCATTTCAATCTTACCTAGCTTGCATTATTTGTTAAACTAAAGAAGAAGGAAGAAAAGAACTTTTTCTGGGGTTCAAAGGTACACAATTCAGGATAATGGGACAAAATGGAGCAAATGAAACTTGTGTGTTAATATTAAGTTAGAAACTGGACAGGGTTATGTACTCTGGCCACCCTCCTCCTCGACATAGATATTATTCTGGGAGAGGAGCCCGTGCCAATTCCTAGGTTGGACTTCATAGCTGGCCGCCATAAAAGGGCCGTACAGTTTATCCCACTTCTAGCTACCTTAGGTATAACCGGAACCTTAGCCACTGGATCAACCAGTTTAGGATTCTCTATCACTCAATATAAAAGTTTATCTAAACAACTAATTGAAGATATTCAGGCCTTGTCAGGTACTATTCAAGATATCCAGCATCAATTAGACTCCTTGGCCGAGGTAGTCTTACAACATAGGAGGGGGTTAGACTTATTAACAGCTGAACACGGGGGAATATGTTTAGCTTTACAGGAACGATGCTGCTTTTATGCCAATAAATCTGGCATTGTCCGGGACAAAATAAAAATGCTGCAAGAAGATCTGGAGAAAAGAAGAAAAGAATTAGCCGACAACCCCTTATGGAGTGGGCTTAATGGGATGCTACCCTATCTACTCCCCATCTTGGGACCTATGCTTGGCTTATTAATACTCCTATCGCTAGGACCTTTTCTCCTTAACAAACTCATGGCCTTTTTGAAACAACAACTGGATGCCATAAGAATGCAGCCCATCCAGGTCCATTATCATCGACTGGACATGGCCGATCGTGAAGCTTAAAAAACTTCACCAAAATGTCTTGGTGCGCTGGACTGGCTAGCCAATGACGGGCAACTGGGCATTTCATATCGGCAGAAATAACCACCTAAGACAGAGACGTGGCCTTTGCTGCCTCGATTCTTGATGACGGGTAAGGTAAACACCGTGCGTGTTTAAACGCTGCCTGTCTATAGCTCGCCCTGACCTAAGACAGGCACAGTCCCTTCAAGACCGGTCAAGCTGTCCCTGGCACTGGTATTATTATGGCCATCTTGTGTGCTAACACCATTTTGTGCAACTATCCAGCTAAGTTCCTATTTCTCTATCTGTACTTCTTTAAGCAGCCAGTACAGGGTGGTGGTTTCCCGCCAGAGGTGGGAGTGCCCAATCAGGGAACTCCATATAGTAGGAGTGCCCAACCAATCAGGGGACTCCACGATAGTAGGAGTGCCCAACCAATCAGGGGACTCCATGTAGCAGGAGCGCCCAATAAGGAGGCTTCCTCAAACACCATATATACCCACGACTCCACCCCAATAAACAAGACTTGATCAGAAAAAAAAAAAAAAAAAAATTAAGTTAGAATTCCAAATGACAGAAAAACAATTATAACTCCTTTCCCCTCTCCAGGAGAAGGAAAGACTAGTGGCCTTAACTCCCCACCTGGCCTCATTTTTCAGCTGCCGTGAAATTTTCGGCCCTGAGACAGACTGTCAGCCAAAGGGGTGCTCATGCAAAATACCAGAAATCTGTTGGCCTTTTTTTTTTTTTTAAAGATTTAATTAATTAATTAACTATTTATCCATTTTCACACACCCCCCCCTGCATTTTTGTGTCCATTCTCTGTGTCCATTCACTGGGCAATTCTCTGTGTCTGTTTCCTGCTCTCTCTTCTCATCCTTCTCCTCCTGTCTTCACTGGGATTCAATCCTGGGATCCTCTGATGTGGTAGAGAGGCGTCCTACTGCCTGCACCACCTTAGTTCCTGTTTTTTTGGCCTGTCTCATCTTGGCTCTCTCTTGTGTCACTCTCCTGTTACATCATCATCTTGCTGCGTGGCTCGGCGGGGCCTGATGGCGCACCTGCTCATGGGGCCTGACGGTGTACCCGCTCATGGGGCCTGGCAGCACAACCGCTCATAGGGCCTGACGGCACACCCATACATGGGGCCTGGGGGGCTCACTCACTTGTGGAGCCTGACAGCGCACCCATGTGCGGGGCCTGGGGACTCACCTGCATAGGGGGTCTGACAGCACACCCGTGCACAGGGCCTGGTGGTCCGCATGCCTTCTCTATTTTTCTTTATTTTTACTGGGAGGTCCTGGGGATCAAATCCAGGTCCTCCATATGAGAGACAGACGCCCAACCATTTGAGCCACATCCACCCCCCTGTTGGCTTTTATAAATGGTATTTATTTGAGGGTAGAAGCTTATAGTAATCAGGCCATAAAGCATAAGTTACTTCCCTCACCAAACTCAGTTGCCACGTGTTGGAGCACGATGGCGGCCGACATGTGTCAAGAGTTCAGGCTTCCTGGGTTCCTTTCTTCCTGGGGCTTGTTTCTGTCTGGGCTCAGCTGCCCTGCTCTCTCCACAAGGCCAGCTGTAGACTATCAGGCGATTGGCTCTGTCTCTCCCCGGGGCTTGATTATCTCTGGGCTCACCTGCTCTGCTCCTCTGTGTACTTACTTCATGGGGCTCCAGCATTAAAACTCCACCTCTCTTCTCTGCTGTTTAGTTTTTTCTGTGAGTCCCCACCTACCAAGGGGGCGGGGACTCAACGACCTATTGATGTGGCCCAATCAAAGCCCTAATCACAAATTAATCAGCCCAGGTACAGACCAGTTTACAAACATAATCCAACATCTATTTTTGGAATTCATAAACAATACTAAATGGCTACATAGACGATGGCCCTTCACTCTGCACTTCCCACCTGGGGTTGCTATCGGTGGCCCAACTAAGGCTCAGGCTGTGACAACACTACAATGAAGGGAAAGTCCAAGGTCTAGAGGTCTCAACAACTAGTGCTCCCAATGAGAAAGAGAGCTCTTTACCAGTTTTGTTCATTGAACGACTTAGGATTAACTGTCCCCCAGGGAGATCCTATTCCACTGCCCAGGCCCAATTAACCTCCTGGCTAAACACTCCAGATGATATTGGCAATTCACCTTCCTCCTGCCTTCCAGGACTACTCCCAATACACTCCATATCCAGTTACCTCAGTGAGCACAAGAAGTCCAGATCTCCCAGATTATCATCACATGTTGCTTATCCCAACAATGCTTTCTACCTCCCCCAATCTGACTCCATCTCTTATACTTCCTTATACTCTCAAACTCCTCCACTGCATTCTCTGGAATTCCTGGATTGCCACCAGCAAACTCTCCTGTGTCCCAGACTCGTCTCTGAATATTTGTTTCTCTTTCTTCCTGTAACTGAAACCTGGTTATTCCCTGAGGAAACTGCTTTCTTGGTCTTTCAAATGGAAGATGTCTTTTCTTTCACTCCTCATTTTCCTCAGAACCTGTAGGTGAATTAGGTATCTCTTGTTTCCTATTGCTCCTTCAAAATCATTTGTCTTTCTTTCCACGTCAAAACCCCTTAATCCATTGCATTTACATCTTTAGACTTTATCACCTAATATATCTCCTAGTAGTTATCACCTCCCAGAATCTCTTGGCCATATCCCATCATTCTTTGATTACTTTATCATCTGGTTCACTATCTTTGTTTCCTGTCTTACTCCCACAATCCATATTGTCATTTTTATAATCATTATAGACGATCCACCCAATATCCTCATTTCTGTCTCTCATTTTCTTGAACTTATCTGCTCCAATAATTCCTGCCACTCCACTGCAGCCAGCCACACCCAGGTCATGTCATAGACATTGTTGGTAGTCATTATCAAAACTTCCCTCCTTCAAAATATCTGGACTGCAAGCACCATCCTACTCTCTGTTCGTCACCTTCCCATGGAACTGTTCTTTGACCCCACAGGGACATTCAATCCATTGACCCTACTGATTTTTTTATTCTTCCTTACTTTCATGTTATCACTTACCTTCTTGCCCAACTAGCTTCCTGGTCTGGCACTTTAGCCACTTTCTTGTAGAAAACTTGAACTTCCTTGCCCCTCTCTCCCTCCATTGAACTCATCTGGAAATAAAAAACACAACAAAACACCCAACCCTTGTGAAATGTAATTATCCTCCTAAGAGAAACCTCTGACTATACCTGAACAAATTATTGCTATTGTTATTATTATAATTATTGCAAATTATCTCTAAAATTATTAGAGAAAATCCATATACCCATGAGGACTGGGTTAACTGAGAATTTTCTGTCCTGAATCTCAAAAGGTATCCAATGTTTCCAGACAACATATAGCTAGGAATTAACACTTCCCTCACATTCACTCTCCTACACTCTAGGACAACTGCTCTTCTCAAACCTCCACTCCTTCATCACGTTTATACTCAGCCAACAATCTTAATCAATTAAGTGCAATTAGATAAGAATTACTCCTTTTATCTAGCACCAAACTTACCAAGTTACCTGCATCTGTATACTCCATGTATTTGTATTTTCTTTCTTTTACATTGCAAGTAGTGTTTCTGCTTCTAGCATCCAACCCCTCAATTGGTATCTTGATCATATCCACCCTTGTTTACTCAAGGACTTCAATACAGGAGTTATCCCATGTCTCCTACATTATTGGCTTTCTCTCATCATTGAATTATTCCTAAAAATATACAAACATGTCTTATTATTAATCATCTTTAAAAATAAGCCTCCCTTGGCTCCACCTCCCCTTTGTATATTCCTTTTCTCTCCCTCTCTTCAGGTAATCTTCAAAATATTTGTTTATACTTCCTTCTCCACTTTCTTATTTCCTGTTCTTTCCTTTTATAAACCCATTTCCTGTACACTTTTTGTTCCCACCACTCTGCTGAAATAGGTTTTATCAATCTCATCAATAGCATTACCAAATAGTCAATTTTCTGTCTTAATTACACTCAAACTTTCCAGCATCTGATCCAGTTGACCTTCTTGGAATCTTTTTTTGCTCTAGGACCACATTTTCCTTGTGCTTTCTCTGATTTTCTCCTATGCCACTGGTTGCCTTTTTCAGTCCTTTGCTGGTTCCTGTTCTCTCTTCAGTCTCTATATTGGAATGCCCCAGCACTGGGAGCAAAGACTTAGAGTCAAATTGCTTGGGTTCAAATTCCGACTCTGTTAATTCCTAGCTATATGACCTTGGGAAAAATACCTCATTTCTCTCTTCTGAAAAAATAAGGAAAAATCATAGTACCTGCTTCTTAGAGTTGTTGTTCCTGTATCCATCCAGGCAGTCCCTGGACCTTCCTACTTAATGAGACAATAGTTTTTTCTTTTAGTTAAGCTAGTTTGAGTTATTATTATTATTATTATTTTTTTGTCAATTCTATCTGGTATTCTTATTAACAAAGCTTCCTCTCTTCTGGCCCAAATCTTACTACAGCAATTTTCTCATAATTGATCTCTCACTCTTATATTCCCCTCCTCACTTCTATCCATTCTCTTCTCTATAGCCAGCTAATCTTTTACAAATATAATTCTGCCTACAACCCTTAACAGTTTTCCCTTGCTTTAGGATAACAACCAGGTCCTAGCACAGTGTATAAGATTCTTCATTATCCAGACCCTCTCCCCTTTACTGCCCTCTCTGCTCAAGCCTTGGTGGTCTTCATTCCATTCCTTAAATATACCACCTTCCTGCTCTTGTCTGGGCCTTCAGACAGACAGTTTCTTGCCTTGGAAAGTTCTTTCCAGTTTCTGTCATTTCTTCCCCTTATCCTCCCCCTGGCCACCCACCTGGCAAACTCTTCTTTATCCTTCATCTTTCAACTTAGGTGTCACTTCACGAATGTCATTAGAACAGGAGCTTCTTAGGGGCAGGGGATCTGTCTATTTTGTTGACTGCTGTACCCCAGTGCCTAGAACTGCGAATGCTGTATGAATGAGGGATTACTGCTCCTCCCCTCAGTCTGGATCAGCTTTCCTGTTTTTTATCCCCATACCTTTACTTTCACAGTATGCACCACCCTCATAATTATGTTTAAAATCTTTTTTCCCTGCTAGATGTAAACTCCATGGTGATAAGGATCTATCTGTCTTCTTCACTGCTGTTATCTCTAGCTTCTAGCACAGTGCCTGGAACATAATAGGGCCATTTGTTGTGGCTGAGTAAATGAGCATATGAAGAGTTCTGCAGTGTGAGAGAAACCAAGCCATTTGGAGCCAGATTTCCACCAAGGGAATATTGGCCAAAAGTCAATGTAGCATATGTGGCACAGGTTCTGGCTTTGCTTTCCACAAGTTGCCTAAGCCAAGTCATAGCCTCTCAAGGTTTTAGTTTCCTTGTTGCTAAAATTTGGTGTGTTATTGACTTGCCCTCTTGTTGGGGTTCTTGAGAGAATCAAATGATGAACTACGTAGAGGCTCTTCCAGTGTAATGAATTACTCAGCCGCCTTTTGCATGCATCACAGTCCTGGACTTTTCCTTGAGGTGACAGCTTTTTGGTCCATGCCACGGGAGACTCACACTCACCTCACCCATGGTCAGATCTACACTACCTAATGTATTTCAGCTATTGCCATTCTTTCTCTGACTTTAGGGCAGGGGTTTTTAACCTTTTTTGTTTTATGGACCCCTTTGCCAGTCAGGAGAAAACCATAGACCCCTTCTCAGAATGTAGTGGCAGATAGTTTTATGACACTCTGCTAGCGTCAGATCTAACAACTACTGTAAATTCGAAATATGAATGAGAGTATGCGATTTTTTAAAATATACAATTGTATATGAAATGAATACTACTGTAATTTATTGCATACATTCATAAGTGAAGGAAATGATAAATTTCAGTTAGAGGTCAGAGAAAATAAAGATAAGTTGATTTTTTTTTTTTTTCAATTCAAGCTCATGGACCCCCTGAAATCTTTTCACGGAACGGCACTTGTGCTGCATTGTGCTTTAAATGGATGGACCCTAAAGCCTTTATTAAGTTGCCCTCTATTCTTTATGTCTGTAATTGTATCAGACTGTAAACTCCCAGAGGAGCAGTGCCAACTTGTTAACTCACACTCACAGTTCTAAATTTAATGGAGTGAGTAGGTAAGGTTTATCCCCATGATGATGTTGAAGAGAAGTTGGAAGATTTTTCTTCCATCATATCAAAGGAAATGCTGAATTATATAGGCTTCCACTTAGAATCTTCTGGACAATCTCCTCTTTTTCACTTGAATACTTTATTCCCCTAGAGTGAAATGTAGAATAGAGGTAAATGGTCTGAAAACAAATGTACTGTAATACATTTTACTACAAAAATAAAACAAACCAAACCTAGTTTTTCTTGCAGTCTTTTAAATCCAGATGGTAGTAAAATTTGACATTTCATTTCTGTTTGTGAAATTCTTTTTGTTTTTAAATTGGGAAGAACCATAGAGCCAAAAATTGTCTGAAGAACGAAGAAAGCTAGTGAGACTTCTTTAGGAGTGTTATTCATAAGGAGTTGGCATTTTAATGTGAATTTGGAGAATTGTTGATAGTGACTGCAAATACCTGCCATAGTTAAGAATAAGGGCACTGATGCCAAGAAGCAACATTCTATCCCATACCTAATATAGAGAAGGCAGAGGATTGGCCTAAACAATGCAAGGAAAAATGAAATCTGGACAAAAATAGAGACTGCTTTGGCATCCAAACTTAGTTTGAGTGAGTTTGGAATGAGAAATTTAATATTAGAACTCCATATAATTGGCATGTAATTATTTACATGAACTATAGAGTAAAATCTTTATAGTTCTCATTCCTTAAGGTAGGTTATCATTTTCAACAAGTTTCTCTTCAAAAAGTTCTGAGATTAAGAATCATGTAAAGTCTTTTTATAAATAAATATCTGCACTGTAAGGATCCAATTTAATTAATTAACCTCAAGATTGAGGGGTTCAGAGTGGTCAAAACCAGGAACCAGGTAAGAACACCCCCTCCCAACTCTGACCCTTACAAAATACTTTTTTGGCAAGGCTTATTTCTGACTGAGTCTACTCTATATTTTAGGGGAAAATCATAGAAATATATCAGCATCTATATGTTATGAGCAGTATATCAGTCAAGTCTCTTTTGGTTGCAAGTTTTAAAAGCTCAACCTAAGTGACCTTAACTAAAAAGAGGATTTTTGTAATTGGCAAATCTGGTTTTTGTAATTGGTAAATCCAGTGGTGAGTCTGGCTTAACTGTTGCTTGATGCAGGATCTCTACAAATACCTCCAGGACCAGGGTTCATCTCAACTTCTCTTTCACATGTTGGCCTCATTCTTAGACAGGATTTCCCCTCCTAGTCTCAGGAAGGCTGAGGTCTCCCAAGACTCTACATTCCTAAGACTTTAAGTCTATTGGGGAAGAGAAGGCTTCTCACCCTCAGCAGATGAGCAAAAGTCCTGGGTCTGGCTCTTAATGGCTTGAATTTTATGATGTGCCCATCTCTGAACCAATCACTTTGCATGAGAGGATTGAGTTTTCTGGTTAACTTAAGGTGTGTCACTGTCCTGGGCTCTTCCTTGAGGTGATGCCATTACTCATACTGGATTTAATATTGGGGAAAACCCATCCAAGTCAAATGGGCTGAGAGTTTTGGAAGGTGGTTCCTTTAAGGAGATTCATGATAAATATAGTGGCAAAACAACAGATATAAACTATAAGCAATATTCAATTGAAGTAATGAAAATTTTCATAGAATCTTTACTGATATTGACTGGTCACTGTGTGCAAGAACATACAAAGATGAATAAGAAAGGCTTCCTCCTGCAGGTTTCTTATGGTCTGGGATACCATCTAACTCTTCCAGTTGATGCTGCTATGAAAGCTTCATGTTTCCTGACTCTCATGTACTTAATTATGATGGTTTGAGCACCTGACTGCCTTGATATATTGTAGAAAGATATGTTAATGAGCTATTTTCTCCTCATCTTTTCCCTGGGAAACACACATTCTCTAGAAATGAAGAGAACAACTTTCTTCAAAGTTTCCCTTCCTTTTACTAACCACATTCTATGTTTAGACCAAAAGAAGAAAGTTATTTCTGGCACTGGCTGAAGGAAGTTCCTCTGTGTATAAGTTGTTAATTTGTAAATAAAATGTATATTTGAGTATGTATGACATTATAGCTTTCCTTCATTGGCTCTGGTTTGGTTTATTCTCTCTCTGATGATTCCTTCTCTATTTCCTTCCATGTCTCTTCCTCTATAAATACATACATACAAATATGTGTGTGTATACACAGGTGATAGTCAAAATCATTTAAAAAATAAGAAGACATATGCACCTACCAATTAGGGTGGATGTCAGCCATAAACAACCAATACAACAGTAATACAACAGTAATATAGGGAAGCGGCTGTGGCTCAATCAGTGGGGCTCCCGTTTACCATATGGGAGGCCCCGGGTTCGGTTCCCGGGGCCTCCTGGTGAAGGCAGGCCCGCCTGCACGGCGTGGTTGGCTGACCCGGCGAGCGCAAGCAGCAAGGGGGGGATAAATGAATAAATAAATAAAATCTTAAAAAAAAAAAAAAAACAGTAATATAGGCCCTGTATAATGGTTAATAACAGAGGTTATTCCCCCAAACCCCTCAGTAAAGATGGAGGGAGGAAGATAAGCGGGAAGAGATAGAGAGGACAAGGGTTGGGTGAGTTGTTGTGGTGGATTGTATTATATACCCCAAATTGGATGTGTTCTTAATCTTAATCTGCATTCCTGTGGGAATGCAGATCTCTTGAAGATGTTATTTTTAGTTAAAACGTGGTCCAGCTGAATGAGAGTGTGTCTTTATCTAGATTACTGGAAGCTTAATGAAGAGAACTGGGAAGGCCAAGGACATTGCCATATGATGGAAGACTGCCTTCACCAGAATGCTACCTCCACTGGGAGAAAGCCTGTATCTTGTTTTGGACCTTCTGGCCCCTAAAATGGTGCGCTAATAAATTCCTGTTGTTAAGCTAACCTGTTGTGTGGTATTTGTACTAGCAGACTTGGCAAACTAAGACAGTTGTCCTTGAGAGAAAGGGAGTGGATAGAGAAAGATATCCTATACTTTCTAGGAGACTGCACTTCAGGGGATGTCACATCATGGGAACAAATCTGTTTAAGGGTGAGAGGAATGAGGAGTGAGAAAGAAGAAACAAAGAGAGGAAGAGATGGTTGAGGAAACTGCATGGATGACAGAGTTGTTTGGGGTTGGAAAAGAGACTCTCCAGAGAATTTTAGAGAGCTTGAGAATAAAGGTAGCAAGAACAGGAGATTTTAATAAATATTTCTCTGTGCTATGTCTTTGGGTTCCATTTTAATATTTTATGAGAAGTACAAGAATATTACTTTGATATTTCCATGAAACCGGATATCTTGTATCTATGGGTTTATAAAGGGTGATGTATTAGAGCATTTGGTAATTCTGTTTGTCCAAAGTCCCTGTTGAAGGAATGGGACTAGGTGGACACATTTTGTCCCACAAAACATGCACCAACCTTATTATAACTTGCTGAAGGTTTCCTGGCCAAGAGTTGTCCATAAATTGGCCAGTGACTATGATGTGATCTGGTAAAAAGGGTGAGGTGGGCCAAGCAGCTTTATCTTATTCAGACCTTGTCCCATGATCACTAGTGCATTCATTCATTCTGTCAGCCAACTATGGTTACTGAGTACCTAATATGTGGCCAACCCTGTCTAAGATACTGCAGACAACAAAGGAGAGAAGGGCAATAAACAAATAAGATAGTTTCAGATGGTGGAAAGTGCTCTGAAAGAACTGGAGGGTCATTTGTTGGAAGAGTGAGCTACATTAGCTAGGTGGTCAAGGAGGGCTGCTCTGAGGAGGTCCAGTTGAATTGACGCTTGAATAAAGTGAAGAGCCAGAGAAACTGTTTTCCAGGCAGAGGGGACAGTAAGGGTAAAGCCCTGAAGTAGGAGCAGTTCGACAAGTTTGTCTGGAGAGGAGCTTCCTCTGAAGAAGGAAGTGAAGGCAGAGAGGTAGGCAATGCCTGATGTGTAGAGTTGGGAGGGCTCTGGTCAGAAGTTTGGATAGTGGACTGAGAGGGCATGGAAAGTTTGAAGCAATGAAATAGCATGATCTGATGTATGTTTTAAAAAGCTCATTTGGGTGCTGTGTAGAGAATGGGCTCTGAGGTAGGGCACAGAGTGAGTGGGAAGATCACTTAGAAGACCACTGCAGGCAAGAAATGGCAGTGGCCTGGACTAAAATGGTGGTGGTGATAGGGGAAAGTGAGCAGATACAGTAATATATATCAAAGGTAGAACTTACAGGATTTGCTGATTGATTGGACAAGGAGATTGAAGGAATGAAAAGAATCAAAGATGACACCTAAGCTTCTGTTTAAGTAACTCTGTGAATGAAGATGATGTTTATGGAGAGAGAAATATAAGTAGGAAAGAGTGTTCAATGGGAACTGATGTAGAGAGAGGGGCTGGGGAGCTCTGATGGGGAATGTATAGGCCAAAGATGTGAAGAAGGGGCACTATGCCTTAGATGAGGAAACAGAGCTTCACAGGTACAGAGAATAAGATGAGGGAGCCACTCAAGAGTGAGAGAAGGTCAGAATCAGGTCACGAAAGAGAGAGAGGCACATAGCACATGAGCGAAGTGGAGATAGTCTTTATGTTTGGTGTTTTCCCAGATGCTGGGGTCTATCATGGTTCTTCTGACATCCTTGTTTTCCTTAGTGCTCCATTGATTCTTTCACTAAACTACCTCCTTCCCTTTAAAAGTTACCTTAACAGTGTCTGTTCCTAGAAACTATAGACAGTTAACTAAAACAAATGGGATCATACTATACATAGCATAAGTGTGTTATTCACTTGTCAAGATAGAACAGACATGTTTCATGTCAATAGATATAGAAATACATCATCACTTTTGTGGCACATGGTATTTGTGATGGACACCTCCTGCTCTCACACCCCACATGCTCTCAGCTCCTCTTTTACCCCAGCCATCACACAAGGTGTTACCTTGCATGTACCGGCTTAATCAGTACCATGTATTTCTCAATTTCTTCACTGGGGTTACTCACACCATGCAGGAAACTAGTGGGGATCTGGTCAGCACTTGAGCATGTAGAAAGATGTAATGCTGTTATGTGCATTTCCTCATAAGAGGAAAAACAAACAGACAAACAAACAAACAACAACAAAAACAACAAAGTTGGAAGTGTGAGGGAGCTAATCCTCATGGGACAACTCATGACCAATGGGAGATGAGTGTCAGTGAATAAATGCTTCCCCTTTCCATGGGGTAGGCTGACAATTCAGAAGAGGCTCTTAGAGGCCCTAGCCCGATCAAGCTCCAATTTTCCATCATTTATGGTTTGCTAATATACACTCTAATTGGCTTTTTTTTTTTAGGAGGTACTTGGGATTGAACCTGGGACCTCATACATGTGAAGCGCATGCTCAACCAATGAGCTACATCTGCTCCACTCTTATTGACTTTTTATTTTTCCCTGTTTCACTCCTCCTGGTTCCTTACAACAATTCCCTGATTTCTCCTTCCAAAATAAATTACATGAATGCAAGTCCTTGGCCTCTGCTTTTTTTCTGGTGAGAACTCAAGCTAAGACAATATTTGCTTTGATATGCTTTCATGTGTTAATCATTTCCTTATTGATGGGCACTTCTTTTTTTCACTGCTGTAAAACACATGATGATCATTCTTATAAATACATTATAAATACATTTTTTTCCATACTTGATTATTATTTCCTTAGGAAAAATTATTACTAGAAGTGAAGTTGCTGAGTCCATCACAGTTCAACAGGCCCACACATTTTAAAGACTTTTTTTACCTCCCGGAGCAAAAATATTTGGATTTAACAGTTTCATATATTTGTGGGAAAAAATAAGGCCCTAATTTGAGGCCATAATTAATATATAAAAATTTACTTAAATGACTGATAGCATAATGAGAGCTGGCTGCCATCCATAACTATCAGGCAACAGCAGACCTTGTGACTGTGGTAGAAAGACTTGCTTTACTTGGTTCAAATTGATCTTAGTACTGTGTTCTTTGAGCTTGACTTCTACCAACACGCTTTGAGTCTTTTTTTAACACTATGGGTAAGAAGTTGTGTGAGATCAGAGATGAAAACGTAATCTAATTGAGACTCACTTTATATATTTTAAGATGATTATGCTAGTTATACTGCTGCTCAAGAAACTTTTCAAACACACAAAGACCTTTAACTTAATCTCTAATGCTTAAGCTTACTACAGGAAACTTTTCTTGATTGAAAAAATAGGTACCAACAATTTTGTTTTCTCTGTATCAGTATCACTAAAACAAGTTGCAAGTAGCCCTAGGTCTCTCCTGCTCAAAGACGCTGTCAAAATCAACCCAAGGTTACCCTCCTAAATTTCATGTCCTTGGTGGAGGTGTATTTCACCTCTGAAATACAGTGAAAATGAAGCAGAAGTTATCAGGCATGCAAAGAAAATTGTATAGTACATTTTGATACTGTATCATATTAAATACACTCTTATGATTGTATTACCTTGATTATTTACATACACTTTAGAAAGCTTTATATTTTACAGTGCACGGGTAGATGACTTATGGTTGATAAAAAACGGTGATTGTGGTTTCCATAAAACGTTGCTCAGTAAGTTCTTGGTTAGAAGTGTTAACTGTTTCTTCAGAAAAGAAAATTCTACTTATATCATTTTGACTTATACCACCTTTTCTACCCACTTGACCTGCTATAAAAATGTTGGATATTAACCTCTTGGTCAAGTGTGAAATTCCTTATTATAACATTGTTTCTATGGGAAAATGAAAGTCTATTTACCTTATGTTGATTTAAAATAACTTTTTTTTTTTCAGGAACTTAACCCACATAAGTGAAAAAATTCCTTTCTCATAAATCTTTTCTCTCTCTGTATATACTTATAGTATACACATTCAAAAACAGTAATACAGTTTAAAGTTACATCTAAATACTAGGACTTGGAGGCTGGTACATGCCATTTTGAGGAGTTTGAGCTAATCTGTGCGGAGCCACTTGAAGCTCTTGAGAACTGAACCAATCAGAATAAATCGGGATATTTGAATCTCTATTCCAGCCAAGATGTACACTTTTGATGGAAAATCAAAGTGGGAAATCAGTTGGAAAATTAATTTAGGCATGAGCTGAAGACCTGGGTTAAGCAAGCAAAAAGGGGGAAAAGGGATAAAAGAGACACTTGAAAGGACATAGGGTGTTGGATAACAGGGGAGCTGGGAAAAGAAATGGTCAGAAGGACTGTGACTTTGTGTTTGAGTGACTAAGGGCAGCGACTTTGGTGTTTCCACTTCTGTAACCTCAGTGCCTAAAGCAGAGATTGTCAGAGTAGGTGCTCAAAAAATATTTGCTGAAAGAATGAAGAGCATTTACACCACCAAAAATGAAATGAAATTGCTCGTAGGACTTTCTCAAATTGATCTTTTGCTCGATATTCATCTATCACCCACCTGGGACTCAATGCAAATATTTACCACCCTATAATGTGGGCATTCTTTCCCACCAGCAGGACTGATTAGCTGTATTTGTTTTGTAGCCTGTATGTCATGTGACCCCTCCATCTCTCACAGCAGTGAATTTTAGCAGCTCCAAAGAGTGGTGTTTTTATGAATCTTCTTACACCTTTGTAGCAACAGACTGATTTGCTGGTAGACCTGGGTAACACCTGCCATTTACTTCCTCCATGAAGTCATGGAGAGCTATAAGTGGCATTAATATTTGCTTGTTTTGTGTGGTATGTGGGAACAGGAAGGAATTGGTTGACTTGCAGGGAGGAAGCCTAAGGAGGTTTATACCCATGAAATCCCTCATTAAACAAACATTTATGGAATGCTGTAATATATAAGGACCATTTGGAAGTCTAAATTCCCTATCCTTGAGAAACTGAAGTAGAGAAGGTCAAAATAATATTGTGGAAAAAATCTAAACAGGAAATTAAAAACAAACAAATGACCTCATATGCCATTGGACAAATAACTTTCTTGAGTCTCATTTTCTTCATGTGTTAAAAAGAGAGACTTGGGTTAAATAATCTCTAAGATTCTTTCTAGCCCTGACATCTATAATTCTTTTTTTCCAACATAAAATGCATTGATGAAAAAAATGACTCAAATGCATTAATGAAAATACTATACCCTCTATTCTTCAACATGGTTTCCATTCAGCTTCCTTCTGAATACTTACTGTGTGTTCTGTGATCTTTCCAGCACTTGCTTTAAGACCTAACTAACATTTTGACTATGTTCCACAGTTACTTACCATGACAGCAAATCTTCCTCATTTTTAAGGCTAATAACTTAGTCTAGTTAAGTCAGACAACCCAGTCATTGTGTTTGGAATAGCTTGTTTGCTAAGGTTATAAAAGTTATCCCCAAATTTATTAGGAGCCCCTTCAGACAAAAATCAACCTGTCTACTTTTAGTTAGTGTGTATAATCCACACATTTACATTCTTGCTGTATTTCTCCGTGAACCACAGCATCCACTTAGTGGCTTGGTGGCTTTGGTTGGCCTTTGAACTCTAATCCATCACCTGGAACCATCTTTCTCACCTAAGGCCACATGGGCACATGGTCCTATCATAAGCATTAGAGTAAATCAGGGGACTTGTTAGGTGGTATCTTCTCTTAGAGAATGCCTGACCTCTCTCTCATATTCTTAGCTCAGTAGATTTATTATCAGACTATTGTTTTTTTCTCTTTTAAAAAAGGCTACCTATAACATTTTTCCTTTCTGAGAAAATTCCCAGATAAATATGTACAGCATTGTTGACCTCAGATTCCTATGTGTTTATAAAATCTGGGGGGAGGAGGATTAACAAAGAAGACCCAGCTTTAAGCTGAAAATGTAGTATTGGTTATAAATTATAGTTGAAAAGTGAACAGGGTTGTAGGGTCTGAGTAGAATTTTTAAACTTTGCTAATAAATACAATAGTGTTGAGTCCCTAATAAAAGGCACGGTCTTATGAGATGAGAATATAAATGTTTAGAGACACCACGCACCCAAAAGGAATTATTACCCTTTTTTGTTGCTATTGTTTCAGATTCTTGGATCACTGTCTGGAATTAGTAGCTATCTCATATGGGCATTTATTGAATAGGGACTTTGTTGTCAATAAGCCCTTCATTCAAATCAGAGACTAAGCAAGACTTTCAATTCTGGAGTTTGCCTTTTAAGGGAAATCATTTACCTCTTGCTGTTTTGTTTAGGGAAGTAGAAACTTGGAGAATGCATATCTTATCGCACACAGCATGAACTTTTATAATATAGACAAAAATAAGTCTTGTTAAGACTTAATTCCTTTAAGGATGTCTACTTGTGTAACTATAGGCAGATAGAGTCTTCCCAGTCCAAGTGTCTGTGATTGGGTTAGATTTCATTACTGAGTAATCCCAGTCAAGTCCATGTGCTGCTGAGGGTTCTCTTTTCATGACCCACTGCTCTTCTGGATGTCATCGACTTATGAGTATCTGGTATGTCCTCAAGGGGGCAGTTCATTGGGGATTCAGCAAGCTTTTGGAAATGAGAGGGTGTCCATATGTTAGATTTTCAAAGGTAGGCTTTGTCCACGATGGGCTCTCCTGCTACAGCCCCTCAGCTTGGCTGATATGTAGTTTTATTGGAATGGTATCAGGTGATGGATGAATATTGGCTCAGCTTCCATGCAGTTCACTGGTATTAGTTACTATGTGGTTACTCCAAGTCAATTCCTCTTGTTTACCCAGAAGGTCACCTTCCACCACCATTTTCCTCCCTCTCAATCCCAGCCCAGATGATCCTCAATTTACTTGGGAGTTGGGAATGGGTCATTTGTCTCTCTCTATTCTCTTTCCAATTTATTATTATGACATGACCTCTATTCCCCACTATTTTATTCTTGCTAGAACTATCCTAATTCTCTGTAAGGCAATATGGATGCCTCAGATTGACGAGGGTAAGGTCACTCCAGAGGACTGCAGAAAATTTAAAAAGCCACAAAGGTTAGTATTCCAAGATACTTCTTTACTACATATCTCATTATAACAATACCTGGAAGAGATTCCTTAATTTGGGGTTTTATGAAGATGTCAAAAGCAATTATTGGAAAAACACTTCCAACAACTGAACCTAGATTGTCAAAAGGCAACTGTAGAGGCCCTCCAGGGGTCCTACCATCAATGAGAAGCTGGGGAGAAGCTGCAGTTTGTGTGGCTTAGAGAAGAGTTTAGGCAGGATCCTGTTTCTCTTATGCCACATGGCCTGGGGAATCCACTCCTAGACCCTGAGTCCTTTATTACAAAGCCCTGTCTTTGAGCAAACACCCAAAGTCTGGTCCTTATCAACAGAGCACTGATCCTTTCTTGACTGTTTTTTATGGAACACTTTACCAATCTTTGTAATATTTTACCAGAACTGTAAATGGTTGTGCAACAGTACAGTTTTCTTTCTAATAGCCTCTTTGGCAGTGTCTGTGTCCTCCCTATCAAAAGGATTCTTTTTGGGGCATCAGATCTTTTTGCTTCTCTATGCTGATGAGATAGAATTTTGTAGGTTTTTGGTTTTAGTCTCTCTTTTGTTGTAGTCTCCTATGTGAGCAATGCCGTAAGACATCTTGAGAAACAACTTAAAATCTCCTGGGCAATAATGGCTTGGCAAATTAGTGTTTAGTCACTTTTTTCCTATTCTTCTGTGAACTACATTTATACTGCAATGTTTAGCCTCAGTTAGGAATGAGAAGTTAGTCACCTCTACTTCTTGATATTTTAATTTTAGATGTAACTTATTTAATTCCTACTAGTAAGATGAGCCTTAGCTCTCTTTCGCTCTTTACCCCTGAACTCACCACATATATGCATATTTCCCATTCCCGTATATCCTGATATGGATATATCATTAGTTTGGTAACATTAACCTACAGTGATTACATTATAATTATTACGTAAATGTAATTCCCATTTCTCTGAGCCATAGCAATTTTCCCTTCTCTATATGGCCTTTTGTTTTCCCTGGACTTAATAACTGCAATGTATATACATTTGTTTTCTCTATTCTATATCAGGAGTCAGCAAACTATGGGCCAAATCCGGCTTACTACCCATTTTCATAATTAAAGTTTTATTGAACACAGCCACACTCATTTGTTTATGTTTGCTTTTGCCCTACAACCTTAGAGTTGAGTCATTGTGATGGAGATTGTATGGCCTGAAACACCTAAAATATTTACTACCTAGCCCTTTACAAGAAAAATTTGCCTACCTGCAGCTTGCATATTCTAACTCCAAGCTCTGCAATATTTCAATATCTCCTCCCAATATATTCAGAATCATCAGGTATTCTATTGATTTAATTTCTTGGGAGTAATCTCTTTTGGAGCGTTCTGGTGTCATTTCTGACACTGGTCTTCACTGGTTGTCCCAGGCCTGGTGTTACCCTTTTTCATCCGTCTGGGGATTCTTTTTGCTCTCTCCTATATTGAATCTTTTGTTAACAGTATCTCAAGTCTTATTTTTTCTGGTGCTACTCCCTTGTCTTGGTGGGACACAGTTTCCAGTGTCTTCCTGAAAAAAAGGTGCGTGGGAAGTCAGTTTTTTGAGAACTTGTGTGTCTGAAGATGCTTTTATCCCACCTTTATATTTGACAAATTATTTGTCTGGGTGTAAATTCTAGTTTGGAGATAATTTTCTTCTGATTTTTGAAGCCATTGTTCCTTTATCTTCTAGCTTCCAGTATTGTTCTTTAGATGTCCAAAGCCATTCTGATTCCATATTATTTACATGTGACTTAAAAAAAATATCTTGTGCATTCATTAAGCCTTCTCTTTTTTTCAGTGTTCTGACATTTCATGGTGATGGGCCTTAGTGTGGATCTATTTTAATCAATTAGGTTGTAATTTGGTGAGTTCTTTTAATCTGGAAATTCATGTCTTTAAGTTCTGAGAAATATTCTTGAATTATATAATTCATGTTTTCCTCCTGGGACATGCTTTAAGGTAGAGGTTCTTAACCAGGGGAGTGTATAAAATTACCTAGGAGCATATCAAAATATACATATCAAGGCCCCATCCTTAGAATTTCAGTATATACATTTTGAGAAAGCTTTTGAGGTAGTTTTGAGGAACACCTTTGGATAAGAACAATTACTTTAATGGCAACAAATTTTAGAGTATGGTCTAAGGAGTGTGGCATCATGGAGCAAAATAGTATGGGGAAAAAGTCTTTGAAATCAAACCTGGGTCTAATGACCCCTCCCCAACCATCATATTTAGTTGCTATGTGATCTTGGTCAAATATTAAATAGGTTGATGATGATGATAATAAGCAAGCTTGGGTTTTTGTGAAATTAGATATATAAGTGCTTGCAGAGTGCTTGGTACATAGTAAGTCCTTGATTTCCTCTCCCCAACCCCTACATGTGCGATATGAAGAAAATAGATCAGTATTAGCCTTGTTTCTAGACTTCAAGAAAGCATGCAAACTTTGCTCTGTGCTGCATAATGATGGCAGTGGGTACCGTGTAAATGTGCAGCATGTGAGTAGTTCATGGGGCTTGGTTTATTCTATATTAACCCACATGTGTTTAGATCTTATGTCACTTTATAATTGCTCTTAAATAGTTTTTATGGGCCCTTTCCTGCCCTGTGAGGTGGTAAATTACACAAGGGCAGGAATGTCATCCATTAACTTTGAGTCATCTATAGTACCCAGTACATTTCTTTCCTTAGTGGTTGCCTGGAATAAGAGACATTTACCCACTATTCTGATTGGTTAAGAGACAGACATGAATATAAGAGAGCTTAGGAATTTCAAAGAATGTGATTACCAACTCAAATATCCAGTGTGAAGTGCCTTAGCCATTGTCTAGATGACAACACATGATACTGATTTATTGGTGCTTTGCTTTAAATACCACTTAGGGAGGTAATAGCAATAAGCTATTTATCTGCACATGTTGGCTCCCCTGGTTGCCTATTCCTGGATTGTTGGCATACGTAAAATTGCAATATGTGAAACATGCATATGGTTTCCATTTCATTCATAAGATCCTTCAGGGAAGGAACCTTGTCTTAATAACTTTCATATTTCCAGTGCCTAGAATAGTGCCTGACATATAATAAACTGAGTGTAAATTTTGTTGAATGAGTCTTCATGTTTATATATAATACTGAGTAATGAAGCAGACCAGTAGTTCTTAAGGATGCCTGAGAGTTTATTGGTTTTCAAAATAGAGCATTAGTTTTTCTCAGACTTCTAAGAGTTTGAGTCTTGTAGGTATTTAACCATAAATATCTGTAATCATCTTAACTTACCAAGCAAAGTTATCAATTTGACTTTGCTCTTTAATTCAGTACAATAAACACACATCAAATATTTTCTATTTTCAAGATACTCTGAAATTCTATTGTAGTGGTAAATTTATTTAGAAATGGAACAACTAGATTAAGGCTGTGTATTAGTCAGCCAAAGGGGTGCTGATGCAAAGTACCAGAAATCTCTTGGCTTTTATAAAAGGTATTTATTTGGGGTAAAATCTTACAGTTATGAGGCCCTAAAGAGTCCAACTCAAGGTTACTTTTTCACCAAAGCTAGTTGCCCCATGTTGAAGCAAGGTGATCGCTGATCTCTGCCTGGTCTCTCAGGGTTTCCTATTATCAGTCTCTGATACAGGGCTTATTTCTTCCTGGGCCTGCTCAGCTGCTCTGTTCCCTTCAGCTGCAAACGATCAGGTGAATGACTCAGCTGCAAACTATCAGGGGTCTCTGCTGTTTGAGCCTTTTCCTTTCTGTCACATGGCAAAGTTCTCCCCTTTTCTTGTATGTCTTCTTGACAGAGTGTCCATTTATATAGGCCCACCAAGGGGGCGGGTACTCAACCTGAGTCACGCCTTACTGACGCGGTCGAATCAAAGTCTTAATATATATATATATTTTTTTTTTTTCCTCAAGCACCTTTATTTTTTATTTTATTTATATATATATATATATTTTAAAAGGTGCTTAGATTACCTAAATGTTACACAGAAATTACAGGGATTCCCATGTTCCCCTCCTCCCACAACCTCCCATAACATCCCACACAAACATCTTTCATTAGTATGCACATCACCTGCAATGGATATACATATCCTGGGGCTTTGCCACTAAGCATAGACCACAGTTCACATCGTAGACCACACTCTCTCCCACACAGTTCTGCATGGTATATGCTGATGTAAAATGGCTTATATCCGTCACCACGACATCACTCAGGACAACCTGCAAGTCCAGAAAAAGCCCCTGTATTACAACTGCCCTTCCCCTCCCTGCCCCGAAAGTGTCTAGTGGCCACTGGCTCCGCCTCACTGTTATAATTTCTTCCATTGCTTGAATCACAATATGTCTACAACAGAATAACATGAAGTCCACTCTAGTCCATAGCTCTTCCCCCAATCCTGAGGGGACTGGGATGGTGATGTCCACTCCACCTCCAAGTAAGAGTGGCAAAGCCTTAATCTTAATAGGTAATTTAATCAAGGCCCCCTCAATTGAATTCAATATAATAAAAGGGTATCACACCCAGAATAGATTAGTTTGCAAACATAATCTTTCTCTTTTTGGGATTCATAAATAATTTCAAATTGCCCCAGGCTATTTGACAATTCAGACAGTATACGAATGTTTGTACTGATAAGTATATTTTAATCAAGTGTTTTTACTGTGGAATATCTCAGAATTACATCACATCTTTAAAAATTATTTAATTGCCAGATGCTTTTTTATTGTGATAAAATTCATATAACATAAAATATACCATTCTAACCATTTTTAAGTACACCATTAAATGGCATTTATACATTCACAAAGTGCAACCATCTGTCTAGTTCCTGAATATTTTTATCATCCCTAAAGGAAACTCCATTCCCATTAAGCAATCGCTCCCCATCTCCCTCTCTTCCTCTCCAGCCCCAGACAACCACTGGTCTTTTCTGTTTCTATAGACGTGCCTATTCTGGATATTTCATATAATAACAACATGCGGCCTCTTGTGCATGGTTTATTTCACTTGGCATAATGTCTTCAATGGTTCATCCATCCACCTACTATATCAGCACTTCTTTCCTTTTTCTGGCTGAAAAATATTCCATTGTACGGATAAACCACATTTTGTTCATTCACCTGCTGATTAATATTTGGGTTGTTTCTACCTTTTAACCACTGTGAATAGTGTTGCTATGAACATTCTTGTACAACTTTTTGTCTGAACACCTGTTTTCAGTTCCCTTGGGTCTATACCTAGAAGTGACATAGAAGTGGAATTGCTGCATCATGTGGTAATTCTGTTTAACTTATTGAGGAAGTGCCAAACCCTTTCCCACAGTGGCTGTACCATTTTATATATCTACCAGCAATGAATGAAGGTTCCACTTTCTCTACCAACACTTGTTATTTTCTGTATTTTTTTTTGTTGTGGTTTGTTTTTGGACTAGAGCCATTTTACAAATGATTTCAAACTTTAATACAAATTCTTATTCCTCTGTGTGGCATATTTATATTCCCACATTGTGCATTTTCTGGGGCAGTTTTGATTTTTGATCCATTGCTGTGTTCAGTATACTTGTCCTTTGGTCAGAAGGAGTGTGGTGCTCCCTGTGATTTCCTGGTTAATGTTAACAGTGCTCTCAACCTGTCCAGCATTATGTTGTTTGCATGTCTGGGAGTGTCAGACCTGCAGTGTCATTGTTGATTGCTGTGGGCAGTTTTCATCTTTGTAGGGAAGATTTAGTTTTATGGCTAGAGTGAAGATTATTCTTGGGGATATTTTTTACTACATTCAAATAACTCCATGCCAGCAACTATAGGATATGTAATCATTCTTTCTGTTTTGATGTCAGAAAGAATACATATGTAATACCTCTATACTATTGCTAAAAGAAGCAGTGTCTTCCTCTTTAAGGAAATGATTTTAGATGGTAGTACTTTGGCAGGTTTAAGAGTTTCACTGTCTATTTATGATAACATTTTCTCTTTTGAGAGACAAGTTTACACAATAAGATATTTAAGGAATTGCTTAAAGCATTGATATTTAAATGCATGGTTATGTGCAGACTTAAGATCCTGATCTGGACTTTCTAATGAATATACAAAAAAGATTTTTTAGTTCTCCTTGACCTCAAATGCTACAAAACTTATGCCACATTTTCAACTATCACAGGCTGCTTTCAGAATCCAGAGGAAATCTTTGAGTTAAGTACAAAGACATAGAGATAAATATAGAAAGACAGTGGTCCATTCTTCGTATTGCTTAACAGTCTCTCTCAGGGTTTGAGTTAGGTGCGTACATAATGCTATTAAAAACAAACACTGGGAAGTGGATGTGGCTCAAGAGATTGAGCTCCCTCCTATCACATGGGAGATCCTGGGTTTGGTTCTTGGTGCCTCCTGGAGAAGATGGGCAAGACAGCAAGCTGGCACGACAGGCTGGTGCAACAGCCTGGTGAAGTGAGATGATGCAACAAAGAGACACAAAGAGGAAACACAATGAGAGACACAACAAAGTAGGGAGTGGAGGTGGTTCAAGTGATTGAGTACCTCTCTTCCACATGGGAGGTCCCAGGTTCGGTTCTCGGAGCCTCCTAAAGAGAAGATGAGTACACGCAGCAAATGGACACAGAGAGCAGACAGCGAGAGCAAACAATGAAGGGGGGCGGGGATAAATTAATAAAACATATCTTTAAAAGAAAAAACACTGATTGATTTGGGAAATGGGTTATTAGGCTTCTAACACACTATTAGCTTTCTGAGGTTCTATCAGAAAAGAAGCCCATTATGTAGAAATATGAATGTATGGAAATAATTTTAACACTACCTAACAGTATACTATTTGGAAAGAAGTTTTAGCTTTGTTGGAAGGGAAACATTTATTATGGGTGTAAATAATCTTAAAAGATACTAGGAAAAAAAAAAAAAAGATACTAGGTACTTTTGAAAGTGCTAACAGCTCTCCTAACAGGGACAGAACCATTAGTTAAATCAGAAAATTAATGAGAGACCAATAGGGAATAAAAGGCAAAGAAAGCATATGTCTAATAGTTTTTAGCATATACGCACAGGGTTTTAAGAAGCACTATTGTACAATGATATGCATAGTAGGTTTTCAAAAAGTGTTTGTAGAAGTGTTTAGGAAAGTGCAAATGCTATAAACTTAACAAAAAATGAAATTTTTAACTTAAAGGACCAGATAATCCAGAGAGCATCTTCAAATTGTTGCTATCTCCAAAGGAGCTCCATTTTTGTATTTACATATGGTTCAACAAATGTTTATTTAGTGCCTTTACATGTCAGGCAGGGATATGCCGCATGGAAGTGAGATGATGAATAGGCAAGGGAAGGAAAGGAATGTAAACAAAGATGTATAATAATAGAAATATGTATAAGGGTAAAAAATAACTCAGAGGAGGACGACGTTAGCTCTGTAATGGTGGAATGTTAGAGAAAATTAACAAAGGAAATGACTAGAACTGAGCTTTGAAGGTAAATGCTGGTTTATCATGTAGACAGTGGGCAAGGGCCTTCTGGGCAGCCAGAACAGCATGGACTAAGATGTGGAGGTAAAGGACAATATAGTGTTATCAGGGAATACAAATGTTTGGTATTGGTGGTTCTGAAAATGTAAGGTTTGAGGAATGATAGTGAAATATGAGGCTGGAAAAGTATCCAAGACCTGGGTCATTGAGGTTTTATATGCCATACTAAAGACTTGGAATTTATCCAATAGGCACTAATGAGCCACTCAATTGCTTTAAACAGAGGACTGGCATTGAGAGTTGGGTTTCTTGCTAAGGTTTTGCGTGGAATAGCATTTCTCCTAGGACTACTCACATTAAAATCTGCATTGCTTGTTAAAAAATCAGAGCCCCGAGCCCCACCCCAAATCAAATGAATCAGAATTCTTGGGGAAAAAATTTGGGAATCTGTATGTTCAACTAGCTTCCAAGAAGATTCCCTTGCAGCCTGCAGTTTCAGCCTCACTGTTCTCTAGAGTGGGTTTACAAACAAAACAAAACAAAAGAAGAGTGGGCTTAAAAATGCAATTGTGGGAGTGTTCTTTTGGCATATATGGCAGGGGAGGGTCACTGGAGCAGGTTGGTGGGGGGTGTGTGTGTGGGGAGGGTGCACTTGGGGCATGCCTCTATGGAATATGAATGTGTTCATGTGGTCATAGAGTGTTATCTCAGTGGTTGGAGACTCACACAATAACCACCCTAGGCAGTCCTAATCCATTCACTAATAGAGGGGCAAGAATTTCTAGAGTACACAGACAGTGCCTAATAAAAGAAAACAGACCAATATGCCAAGCCCTGGATATTAATGCTTGTACTTATAAACCTTATTCTTGTAAAATTGAAACTTAGCCTAATAATATCTATTGCCTAAGAGTTACCTCTTGAAAACCTCCTTATTACTCAAATGTGGCTTCTCTCTAAGGCAAACTCAGCATATAAACTCACTACCTTCCCCTCTGGTGTGGGACATGATTCCCAGGGTTGAGCATCCCTGGCACAAAGGGATTATTACCAAGTGCCAACTAGAAATGCATTTGGAAAAAGACCTAGAACAAAAGGGGGACATATTAAATACAAATGAGTTTTTATGGCTAAGAGATTTCAAAGTGAGTTGGGAGGTCATTCCAGAGGTTAAGCTTATGCACGTTTCAGGTGGATCTCACTAACTGCTACATTAAACAAAGCCTCGAACACGAGTGCTCCTGAGGGCTCTAGAGCCATCTGGACACTATAGACAAGGCACGTACCCCCATGAAATTAGCACCCTGTCAGTGGGCCTTACTTTGGAATATAAGGTATGAGAACCTATTTCCCCAGTGTAACAGAGTTAAGCTCATTTATAATTTCCCTACACATGATTCTTCTACCCCTTTTATTTGAACCTGTAATTAGCACTATACTTATTTAATATATGGTCCAGAGACTTAAATCTTTAGTCTGCTCATATGTTGGTTGAGCTCTGAATATCAGCAGAGTTGCAGTCAACATCTAATCTCCAGTTCATTGGACTTGCCCAAGACAACTAACAAAATGATGATGATGGACAACCCCCTTCCCAAAAAGCAAAGTGTATCTACAACTGCGAGAAAAACAGTCCCTTCCATCTGCCCAATGGGATCTAAGCCCCCTCTCAATCAGAAAGAGAGTGGACATCACCATCTAAAAATCCTCAAGATTGAGGTTGAGTAAACATAAGGGGGGATTGCAACCATGGAGACGTATTATTAGTAACAGAAGAACTGGTAACAATGATAAAAAGATAGTGGTTACCAGAGGTTCTGAGGGGAGGGGGAGGGAAGAATAGGCAGAACACAGGGCATTTTTAGGGCATTGGAATTGTTCTACGTGATATTGTGATGATAGATACAGGCCATGACACATTTTATCAAAACCTATAAAGTTGTGTGGTGCAAAGTATAAACCATAATGTAAACCATAGACCATGGTAGTAGCAATGCTTCAATGTGTATTCATCAATTGTAACTCATATACCACACTAATGAAAGATGTTAATGTGGGAAAGTATGGGAAGGGAAGGGGGTGGGACTTATGGGGATCCCCTATTATTTTTATGTAACATTTATGTAATCTAAAGCTTCTTTAAAAAAAAAAAAATTAGAAAAGAAAGTTATTGGAAGCTCTCCAGGTGTTATATAATATCTCCACTGCAATTCTAGTGACTGTGCCTAATAACATCATTTGCTACTATCAGCATGAATTTTTCATCAATGAGAAACAAAACAAAAAGGAAGCATTCTTATGCAAATATTCTCACTGTCCTGATTTTGTGATAATCAGGGTAGGCTAAACATTCGCTATGTTACAAACCATGTATGTGTCCCCAGGCCTAGTTTTTCTCCCTAGGTCTGGTTTTTGGAATGCTGGTGATAAACTAAGCCTGATTTATTATATGACCATCCTGTATGGGAAAAGACTGTAACTTTGGGTATCTTTGCTCCAACTTAAGAGATATAGCAGGGGGACAAATGTGGCTCAGGTGATTGGGCATCCATCTCCACATGGAGGGACTTGGGTTCTATCCCCGGGACCGCCTGGTAAAAATTTTAAAAAAGAAAAATATAGAAGGCACGTGGGCCACCAGGCCCTGTGCGCAGGTGTGCTGCCAGGCCCTGTGTGCAGGTGAGCTGCCAGGCCCCGTGAGTCACGCAGCAAGATGATGATGTAACAGGAGAGTGACACAAGGGAGAGCCAAGACGAGATGCACCAAAAAACCAGGAACTAAGGTGGTGCAGGCGGTAGGACGCCTTTCTCCCACTTCGGAGGTTCCGAGGATTGACTCCCAGTGAAGACAGGAGGAGAAGGATGAGAAGAAAGGGCAGGAAATGGACACAGAGTCACCCAGCAAATGGACACAGAAACAGCAAAAAGCGGGGTGTGGGGGTTGGATAAAAGTAAATAAATAAATCCTTTAAAAAATGTATAGGGGAGGAAGATAAAAACTATAGTTGGTAGTAATACTTTGATGATGCTCTTTCATGATTTGTTTACAAATGTTTCACAACAATGCAGGGTGTTTGTGGGTCGGTGGCGGGGCGGGTGGGGGGGGTGGGTGACATGTGGGAGCCCTGTATGATGTTATTCATGTTTGTTTTGTAAGTTCACAATGTTTACTGAACACTTATAGTTTATGTATGTTCATGTATAAATGATATACTTCAATAAATTGTTTTTTTTTTTTAAAAGGAAGCATTCTTAAGATTATGATACAAACCAAAATTTAAAAATAAATAGAGTTAAAAAAAAAAAAAAAGAGTGAGTATGAGGAGATGGGCAATACTGCAGGGAGATCATCTACGATATGCCAGGTGAGAAAGTTTGAGGCAGTGACAATGTGGATAGAAATACTGAGAGAAGATGATGGACTTGAGAGATATTTTGGAGATAAAATCAAATGCACTTTGTGATTGATTAGACTGAGTGAAGGGGAGAATTTCAAGCCAGATTTCTGGTTTGAATGTCTGGATGATGTATCAATAGTTATTATTAATGTTTTAAGAAGTTATATTTTTCCCTTAAAAATATAATTTAAAAATTTGATGCATTCCTAAATTTTATCTCATTTCCTTTTGGGGCCAATTTGTTGTTTTGTTGTTGTTGAGTTTCATGTAGAAATAAATGGAAAAATATGTCAGTTTATTGAAATCTGTTATAGTCAACTTATCAGCAAAAATATTTGTTTAGTTGTATCTCCCAAAGTACCTATTTCCCTCTATGAATAAAACGAATAAGCTTTATTCTTAATAGAACTTATATTTGCAAAACTTATGGTCTAATTCATCACTCTGCCAAAGTCTTTCAAGCATCTCCCTATGAGCTGGAGACATGGTGAACTTAGTAGATTGACTTTTTAAAATTGCTGTACTTATTTTTTCAATATATATATATATTTAAAAATACTTAGATTACATAAATGTCACACAAAAAAATATAGGGATTCCCATATGCCCCGCTCTCCACACCTCCCACACCCTCCCACATAAACAATATCCTTCATTAGTGTGGCACATTCATTGCAATTGATAAATGCATCCTGGGATATTGGCACTGAACATGGACATAGTTCACTGTGTCTATTGTTGCTGCTAACTCTTGTTAACTAATGCACTGATAGATGAGAACCAAAGTTGTAATTCTTTTGTGAGTGTGGCTTGCCCATCCTTGTCCTTCTTTATTTCCCAGCCTCCCATGTAGTTAGAATGGCCATTGGGGTGGGGGTGGAAATGATGTTCTCCACTTATATGCTTGCCTGATCTTTCATGCTCTCAATCTAAAACACCCCACACCTTATTCCATGCTCTCCTTCTCTCATTCTCTCTCCCCCTAAAAGACTATGAGTATCTGCATCAGATTTTGCATGAGTAACACATGTTTTTACTGTGTTAAGCCCTTGAGATTCCGGTTTATTCTGTAGCATAGCATTGCCTGCTCTGATCAATGCATGGGAGTATTTTCAATTCCAAAGGTCACTGTTAAGGATCTTTTAGTCACAAATGAATGAAACTAATGATAGACTGACAGACACTGGAATGGATCTTTTGCAACATAATGAAGACTACCCTCCTTGAGCCCTTAGGATATTGTCTTGAGACTAGAACTTGTCCCTCATTGTTTGGACCTGCTCCCATCACATTTTCAGTTTATTGATTTGTAAAATGGGGTGATTAATACCCATGTAATAGAATTATTGTGAAGATTAAAAGAGATGCCATATGTCAGATGTCTAGACTGGTGCCTGGCACATAGCAGGTGCCAGAGCCATCCTGGGCAAGCAACAGAGATGTGATCCCATAATTAATTTTGTAAATTTCTGATGCGATTCACACATTGATGTTATTTACATTAGCGACATCTGTAGCTTTTAAATTCTTACTTAAAATTTGAACTCTCTAAATCTCAATGTCATACAGCTCTGACTCCCCTGCTTGAGTTGATGCATGGTTAAGACCCAATAAATGATAGCTCTTGCTATTTTCCTGTTATTCTTCAAAAGCAGCATTGCCATTGTGAGGCTTGATTGTTCTTCAAGCCTAAGCCAGAAAGGCTGACCTCTATGGCCTAGGTTGTTAGCTGGGCAATTGGTGTGCAAATGATTGGACTGATGCCAGTCAGACTGACTTTTTCTAAAGGCCAGAAAAAATGGACTGAGCTATGGGCATAATAACTGCGTGTTCTAATCATGTGTATACTCATATTGTTTCTTTCTGTAAACAATAGCAGGGAGAGTCATGGATGGTGGTGGGGTGGTGAGATCAGGTCTCCATAGTTAAAGCATTACTACTGTTTGAAAATGCAAACTTACCTAACCTCCCCGGCTCAATTTCCTCACCTTTCAGATAAGCACATTAAACCAGAGGATCTTTAGCTAGAGGTTTCCTTTCTCTAATCTATTATAACCAAAACATAACTGAAGTCCCACATTGCTCAGTCTGTGCAAAAATGAATCCAAAGAAATGGTCTGCTATCCAAAAAGGAATTAAAATTCTTCAGATATTTTTGCAGTTTCTCAATAAACTGCCTAAGGGGGGGGGTATGCATTGTTTTTTGAAGGGTGTATTAGTCAGGGTTCTCTCAGGAAACAGAATCAATAGGAGATATATGTCAATAATATGAGATTTTATAAGAGTCTCTCACACGACCGTGGGGATGCACAAGTCCAGGTTCTGCAGGCAGGCTGCAAGCCAGGGACTCTGACGAAAGTCTGATGAAAGGTCCTGGAAGAGTTTCTGGGAGAAGTTGGCTGTCCAACAATGAGCTGGGAAATTCTCTCTGAATGTTGAAATCACTTCTCTTTTTAAGGCATTCAATTGATTGGATAAAAGTGTCACCCAATGATGATGCAATCTCCCTGATTGATACAGATGTAATTACCCATCCATGCAGTGAACTCACTGTTGATCGAAGTCCATAAATGCTCTTGTATTACAATTAACCCAGTGCTTTCTGGATCAAACACCCGGACACAATTACTTGGCCGAGTTGTCACATTAGCCTAACCATCATAGTCCACCCCTTGTCAACTCAGCAACCATACACATTACCCTAAACCATACTCAGTCTTTAAGTAAAAACAATAACAGACAAGCATACATATATATTTCCGCCTAACAATGTTTGACTCCCCTGCGTACAGCTGGAAACGCATTAATTCCCCACAGAATAGAGTGCAAGTTCTTGGGTAATATTCATTCTTAAACTTGATATCCTTAATAATTATGATGTGGAATTAATACAACTTTTCATATGATAGGGGAAAAGGTTGGGGAAGAAAACAAGAAATTCGTTTTGTGTACATATACAATCATACTCATAACGAAACAAGGAGGAAGGGTTCATGACTATTACAGTCCTCGTTTCTGTAACTGGGCACGTGGTCAAAGTTCATATTTACACTACCTTCTTCCACTATCCATTCCATGTTCCTGTTACCTTCGGCAAGCACTTCAGCTGGCTGTGGTTCTTTGCCTGGTGGGGTGACCCAAACTTTCATTCCCAAAGATTCTGGGCCCTTGTTAGTCCTGCTTGAATTGGTTTGTTGCAATTTTCCATTGACTTTAATCACAGGGCTTGGCAGTACTAGGAGACGCCCTAGAGGATCTCCTGCATTCCAGGCAAATGCTTCTTTACCCCCATTATGGATATAGTCCTATTTCCCCTTGATAGTCAGGATCAACCACTCCAGCCAGTACAGTAATTCCCTTCTTTACCTGTTTATTCACAGGTAAGAGGAACTCAAAGTGGCCAGGTGAAAGTCTTAACTTCCAGTTCAATGGAATCATTGTTGTGTTCCCTGGTAGCAGCACTCCTTCTTTTGGGACTAAAACCTGCAGACCAGCAAAGCTTAAGGTTGCAGGACAGGAAGCAAAAATTTTCCTAGTGGGTCACTAGGGGTAATAGTGAGTGGTGTCACTTCCATCTCCACCCCTTGATTCCTGGACCCATGAATCCTGGCTATGGGAGAAACAGCACCATAGAGAGGACGCTGATTCAGAGCATACACAGCCTCCTGGAGAACATTGCCCCAGCCCTGCAAGGTATTGTCATGTAGTTGGCGCCGTAACTGAGTCTTCAAAAGGCCCTTCCACCGTTCTATTAATCCAGCTGCTTCAGGGTGATGGGGAACATGGTAAGACCAGTGAATTACATGGGCATGTGCCCATTCCCACACATCATTTGCTGTGAAATGCTTTCCTTGATCAGAAGCAATGCTGTGTGGAATGCCATGGCGGCAGATAAGACATTCAGTAAGTCCACAGATGGTAGTTTTAGAAGAAGCATTGCGTGCAGGAAATGCAAACCTGTAGTCAGAGTATGTGTCTATTCCAGTTAAAATAAATCGCTGCCCCTTCCATGGTGGAAGTGGCCCAATGTAGTCAACCTGCCACCAGGTAGCAGGCTGTTCACCTCGAGGAATGGTGCCAAATCAGGAGCTGAGTGTGGGTCTCTGCTGCTGGCAGATTGGGCATTCAGCAGTGGCTGTAGCCAAGTCAGCCTTGGTGAGGGGAAGTCCATGCTGCTGAGCCCATGCATGACCTTCATCCCTGCCTCCATGGCCACTTTGTTCATGAGCCCATTGGGCAATGACAGGAGTGGCTGGGGAAGTGGGTCATCTTATCCACTTGATTATTAAACTCTTCCTCTGCTGAAGTCACCCTCTGGTGAGCATTCACATGGGACACAAATATGTTCATGTTTTTTGCCCACTCAGAAAGGTTTATCCACATTGCTCTTCCCCAGACCTCCTTGTCACCAATTTTCCAATCATGTTCCTTCCAAGTCCCTGACCATCCAGCAAAACCATTGGCAACAGCCCATGAATCAGTGTACAAACGCACCTCTGGCCATTTTTTCTTCCAAGCAAAATGAACAACTAGGTGCACTGCTTGAACTTCTGCCCACTGGGAGGATTTGCCCTCACCACTATCCTTCAAGCATGTCCCAGAAAAGGGCTGCAGTGCCGCTGCTGTCCACTTTCGGGTGGCACCTGCATATCGTACAGAACTATCTGCAAACCAGGCCTGAGTTTTCTCATCCTCAGTCAAATGATTGTGAAGGATTCCCCAAGAGGCCAAAGCTGTGGGCTGGGAAAGAGAAGGTAACATGGCAGGGGTGATGACCATGGGCATTTGGGCTACTTCCTCATGTAACTTACTTGTGCCTTCAGGACCTGCTCAAGCCCTATCTTGTATATACCACTTCCACTTTACTATGGAGTGCTGCTGTGCATGCCCAACTTTATGGTTTGGTGGGTCAGACAATACCCAGCTCATGATAGACAACTCAGGTCTCATGGTAACTTGATGGCCCATGGTTAAGCATTCAATCTCTACTAAGGCCCAGTAGCAAGCCAAAAGCTGCTTCTCAAAAGGGGAGTAGTTATCTGCAGAGGATGGCAAGGTTTTGCTCCAAAATCTTAAGGGTCTGCATTGTGATTCCCCTATAGGGGCCTGCCAAAGGCTCCAGACAGCATCTCTATTTGCCACTGAAACTTCCAGCACCATTGAATCTGCTGGATCATATGGTCCAAGTGGTAGTGCAGCTACCACTTGTCCCAGTTTCCAATCAAAACTAGCAGCTTTTCTGGTCACTCAGTAAATGGGCCAGAGGAGCACAACCAAATGAGGAATGTGTTGTCTCCAAAATCCAAAGAGGCCAACTAAGTGTTGTACCTCTTTTTTGGTCATAGGAGGGGCCAGGTGCAACAGCTTATCCTTTACTTTAGATTGGATATCTCAACAGGCTCCATACCACTGGACACCTAGAAATTTCACTGAGGTGGAAGGACCCTGTATTTTTTTTTTTTTTTGGGGGGGGGGAAGGGAGATATATTTTTTATTGTGGTAACATATATATAACATAAAACTTACCATTTTAATAATTTTCAAGTGTACAATTCAGTGGAATCAGCTACCTTTACAAGGCTGTGCCACCATCGCCACCCTCCACCACCAAAACCTCTTTATCACCCAAAACAGAAATTCCTTATCGGTTAAGCAGTAACTTACTAACCTTCCTTCCCCCAGGGACCCTGTATTTTTGTTGGATTTATCTCCCATCCTCTCTCATGCAAATACCTTACCAATAAATCTAGAGTCTTTGCTACTTCTTGCTCAGTAGGTCCTATCAACATGATATCATCAATATAATGGACCAGTGTTATATCTCGTGGGAGGGAGAGATGATCAAGGTCCCTGCAGACAATATTATGACATAGGGCTGGAGAGTTGATATACCCCTGAGGCAGGAAAGTGAAGGTATACTGCTGGCCTTGCCAGATGAAAGCAAACTGTTTCTGGTGGTCCTTATAATGGCAATTGAGAAAAAAGCATTTGCCAGATCAATAGCTACATACCATGTACCAGGGGAAGTATTGATTTGCTCAAGCAATGATACCACATCTGGGACAGCAGCTGCAATTGGAGTCACCACCTGGTTAAGTTTACGATAATCTACTGTCATCCTCCAAGATCCATCTGTTTTCTGCACAGGCCAAATAGGAGAGTTGAATGGGGATGTGGTGGGAATCACCACCCCTGCATCCTTCAAATCCTTGATGGTGGCACTAATCTCTGCAATCCCTCCAGGAATCTGGTATTGCCTTTGATTTACTATTTTGCTAGGCAGGGGCAGTTCTACAGGCTTCCACTGGGCCTTTCCAACCATAATAGCCCTCACTCCACGAGTCAGGGATCCAATGTGGGGATTCTGCCAGTTACTGAGTATGTCTATTCCAATTATGCATTCTGGAACTGGGGAAATAACCACAGAATGGGTCTGGGGATCCACTGGACCCACTGTGAGATGGGCCTGAGCTAAAACTCCATCAATCACCTGACCTCCATAAGCCCCTACTCTGACTGGTGGACCACAGTGACGTTTTGGGTCTCCTGGAATTAATGTGACTTCTGAGCCAGTGTCTAATAATCCCCAAAATGTCTGATCATTTCCTTTTCCCCAATGCACAGTTACTCTGGCAAAAGGCCATAGGTCTCCCTGGGGAAAGGTGGGAGGAAGATTAACAGTATAAATTTTTGGCAGTTTAACAGGATCCTTCCCCAAGGGGACCTAGCCTTCTCCTCATTCAAGGGGCTCTGGGTCTGTAAACTGTCTCAAGTCTGGGGATTGATTAAGGGGCCGTGATTCTCTGTATCTGTAATTTGAGTTAGGGTTTTGTTCACTCGACTTAGAACACTTCTGCTTATACAGATCCAGAAGAAATTTAGTAGACTGCCCATCTCTTTCACTTCTCGGTACCTCATGATCTATTAGCCAACACCATAACTCCATGCAACTCAGACTATTCTGTGTGCTGCTTTGAATCTGTCTTTCATTGCGGTAGCCACGCCCATCTTGCCTTTGGCGATTAACTGCCGGTACTTGACTTTTACGGATCAATGGGTCCATATCAATAAATTCAGCCTGATCCAACTTTATATTCCTTCCACCATTATCCCATACCCTTTGTATCCATTCCCACACATATTCCCCTGATTTCTGTCTACATAAGTTGGAGAATTCATGCAGTTCTTTCAGAGTATAGTGTACTTCCACATGGGTCACACTTTGTATTTCACCTTTGGGGGCTTGTTGTGATTTTAGTTTAGTAATGGGTCTAGAAGAAAAGAGGGGTGGGGGGTATGGGTAAGGAGAAGGATTAGAGATGTCTTGCAAGCTACTGACCTCAGGGCATTCCTTTGCATTTTCTTCTGGTGAGACAGGATTAATCTCTTCAGGCAGGGGTTGGAAGACAGATTCCTCAGGGCAGACTGGAAGTTGGGTAGTGCATGCTGGAGTTTGGCTGGTACCTGCCTCATGGCTGGAAGGAGGTCTGGACTCCCTGGGGCAGGCTGGAGGCTGGATGATACAAGGTTGACAAGGTGTGGTCTCCACAGGGCAGGCCGTCACATGTTTATTTGGTAAAGTCTCAGCAGAATTCAGGGTTCCAATGTCCCCACCAATATTACCATCATCCCATATGTCTCCATCCCAATCCTTGGGGTTCTACTCCTTTCTAATCAATGCCTTCACTTTAATTGCAGAAACCCTGCGAGGTTGAGATTTCATTTTCCTCTGTAATTCTGCTACTCGTACAATGAGAGTCTGGGTTTGATTCTCAGAAATCTCAAGTCTGTGGCTACAGGAGACAAGATTTTCTTTCAAGGTACCCGTAGAAACTTTCATATCATTCATGCGGCATTTAAATTTCAAATTTGAAGACTTTAGCTCATCTCTTTCTTTTGTAACTGTATCCAGAGTATCTAGGAGGAGCCACCCAACATCATTATACTTTTTGACTCCACAATATTCTGTTAAGGTGTTGAAGACACTCTCACCCAGATCCTTGCTTCTTATAAACGTGGAAGTAGAGGAATCCAGTGATGCTATTTTGCATATCTCTATTGCCAGCTCACACCATGGACTGTTAGCAACCTCTTCATTATTGGAAAGGGAGTCATTAGTACCCTGAGTCCAATTAGAATAGAGAGCCAATTACAAAACTCCTAGAACCAAAAAAAAAAAAAAACTCCTAGAACCACCTCAGACATCCCATGTTTAAGACTCTGTTGCTCAAGAACCACTGCCGGTACCAAGCTGTATTAGTCAGGGTTCTCTCGGGAAACAGAATCAATAGGAGATATCTGTCAATAATATGAGACTTTATAAGAGTCTATCACGTGACTGTGGGGATGCACAAGTCCAGGTTCTGCAGGCAGGCTGCAAGCCAGGGGCTCCAATGAAATCCGATGAAAAGTCCTTGATGAGATTCTGGGAGAAGTTGGTTGTCTAACGACGAGCTGGGAAATTCTCTCTGAATGTTGAAATCACTTCCCCTTTTAAGGCATTCAACTGATTGGATAAAAGCATCACCCATTGATGATGCAATCTCCATGATTGATGCAGATGTAATCAGCCATCCACACAGTAAACTCACTGGTGATCAAAGTCCATAAATGCTCTTGTATTACAATTAGCCCAGTGCTTGCTGGACCAAACACCTGGACACAATTACCTGGCCGAGTTGACACATTAGCCTAACCATCACAGAGGGGTATTCTTTTAATAAAAAAAACAGCTTTATTGCGATATGTCACATACCATACAATTCACCTATGTCAAGTGTACAATCAATAGATTTTTGTATGAGGTATGTATTTGTATTAGTCAGCCAAAGGGGTGCTGATGCAAAGTACCAGAAATTTGTTGGCTTTTATAAAGGGTATTTATTTGGGGTAAATGCTTACAGTCACAAGGCCATAAAGTGTAAGTTACTTCCCTCACTAAAGTCTGTTACCACATGTTGGAGCAAAATGGCTTCCCATCTCTGCAAGGGTTCAGTCTTCCTCTTCCTCCTAAGGCTCCATGGTCCCAGGTCCTTCTGATCTCAACTGTAGGCTAGCATAAGGCTTTTCTCTCTCCCCGGGGCTTGTTTCTTTCTGGGCTTTCTCAGCTGTTCAGGACTCTGGTCTCTTCAGCAGCAAACTATCAGGCGAATGGCTTGGCTCTCTCCCCAGGGCTCCAGTGTCCAAAATTAAACCCTCTGTGTTCTCCTTCTCCATGTATTTACTTCTCTGTCTTTGATTGAGTGCCCATTTATATAGCCCACCAAGGGGAGTGGGGGGGGACTCAAACTGAGTCGCCCTAATGATGTGGTCAAATAAAAGCCCTAATCTTGATTTAATAAAGTAAAAGTGAAACCTCTGAATCTAATACAATCTAATACACCCAGAGGAACAGACCAGTTTACAAACACAATCCATTATCTATTTTTGGAATTCATAAACAATACCAAATTGTCACAGTATTCTTAATGTAGAAAAAGCAACTTAAAATCTCTTCACTTATTGCTATTATCTTGTTGTGAAGGTTAATTTTATATGTCAACTTAGTTAGGCTGGGCTGTCCAGTTGTTTGGTCAAACATTAGCCTAGATGTTACTGTGGAGATATTTGTGTCAATGTGATTAGCATCTACAATCAGTTGACTTTACTTAAAAGAGATTATCCTAATAATGTGTATGGGCCTTATCCAATCAATTGAAGGCCCTAGAGTAAAGAACTGAGGGTTCCAGAGGAAGAAGAAATTCTGCCTCAAGACAGCCATGCTGAGTATCCAGCCTGCCGGCCATATCTATGAATTTTAGACTCAAGATGGCAATGTAAATTCTTGGAGAAATTTCCAGCGTGCTGGTCTGCCCTACAGATTTCGGTCTTGTCAGCCCCCTATAATCGTGTGAGCCAATTCTTTAAATAAAACTCTTTATTTATATATATGCACATATCCTGTTGGCGCTGTTTCTCTGGAGAACCTTGAGTGAGACACTTCCACATGGACATCAGGTACTCCCCAAAGCTCTGAATCTCCAACTGACACCTCCCAATCCTGCAAACTCTCCCTGGCACACATTTCACATGATTTTCTGGTCTCTCTCTCCTTCCTCCTTTCTACCTTTCCAGCTCTTCAATACATAGACCAACTGGAACTTGCCTACGTTTCTATTTTCTGTTTTCTCATTACTCAGATTCTAAGCAACCAAGGTGAACGCAGGAGCAGCCTAAACAGGTCAGAAATTTCCCCCTTTGGACATAGAAGGTGGATATAAGATCTAGGGGGAACACTGTAAAGTCTCACAATGATTTTTATTTCTGTTGAGCTATGGGCTCACCACTAACTGTTCTCTCAGCTCTTCTTACTCTCTGCACTTTGTCAGCTCTGCCTTTATGCATAAATGGGAGTGCAGTGCTGTTTTGGGGGACAACCTAGAGTTTCAGGGGACAAATTGTTGAATTAATTTCCAATAGATTGACAAAGATTCTGTTTGTCTAGTTTGTGCTGTAAAACTGCAAGGTTATATTCACACTGGTTTTCATGTCCACCTAAGGGAAGAGGGAGTCCTGATAGCATCTCTGGGATGAATGTGGGTGTGTTGGTGAAGGAAGGGCTGCTCTTGCTTGCTGTGGCAGACTGGACCTGGTAAGGCCATGCCAGGCTTCTCAGTTCCCAGGGGAATCAGTTCCATGCGGTGTAAAAATTTCACTGTAACCCAGTTTGTTCATTGTGCTATTTGTACAGAATTTCGTACTAACGAAAATCAATTAAAGAATAACTATTAAGCCCCTGCTGTGAGAAAAAATATGGCCTAAATGTTCCGTCTAAGGCAGGGTCCCTAGCCTCATGTGGTTTAAAATTGGGGAAGTATATATGAGCACATTGAAAATGAAAAAAGAAGTTATCTTTTAGGAAAAACTTGAACTTTTTAAAAAATTGAAAATATCTTTATATTAGGTTGATTAAAAAATAATACACGGTTTATTGTAAAATAATTTTTTATAATACAGAGAAGTATGAAGAAGAAAGTATGAAAGATGATAAATTCCACTTCCTAGCAATAACTACTGTTAGTTTTGGTGAACATTCTTCCAGACATCGTGCTATGCATACACACGCATACACATATATAATACATACACAATTTTACATAAATAGATTTATAAAATACTATTTTGTAACCTGGTTTTTTTTCCCACTCAGCAGCGTGTTGGGAACTGGTTTCCCTATCAATAAATGCAGGTCAACATCATTATAATTAACTGTAACAGATTATTTGATTGCACAATGATCATTTATTTAACCAATCCCCTATTAATGGAAATTAAATTATTTTCAATTCTTTAAAATAGTAAGCAATCATTGCCCGTGCCCAACTATGTCCTTAGTATAAATTTCCTAAAACTGGAATTGCTGGATCAAAGGATAGGAGCATTTAAGCCTTTGATATCTAGTGCCACACTTCCCTTAAGAACCAGCCCCTTTGACGTGGATGCTGGTGATGCCCCGCCCATATCCCCTTGGCCCACCCTGGAGGCCCCTCAAATGGAATAAGCTTATAGCTTCTTGTGTGTTGCTGTCCATGGATGTTCTCTGTCTGTGGAGAGTGTCCATTCCATATTCAGGGAGGCCAGAAGTGCTGGAAGTTCTGGGGAGTTAATGTCACCCTTGACTAAATAAGATGGGAATTGGTGGGTAAATGCCCCAGCTTTTTTTGCTCCTTCCTGGGACTATTTTGAGGTGAGTTCTACACAGTTTCTCAGAGGGTCCCTGGGAGAATTCATTTTAGTTGTCCTTGGTGGTATCCTGCTTGTTCATTTATTATTTGCTTTCCTCCCTTCCTGCTTCACTTCCTCACTCTTTCACTGGGCATCCTGGAATTTATACTCAAATCATAGTCTTAGAGTCTGTTTTTGAGGGAACTCAAATGAAGTCATCCTTCATGTTCTAGATTAAAAGTGTGGTAGGCAGAATAATGGTTTCTCTCCCAAAGATAACTATGTTTTAATTCTCAGAACCTGTAAATATGTTATCTTGCATATGTGATTAAATTAAGAATCTTGAGAACTGGAAATTATACTGGGTTATCCAGGTGGATCCAGTGTAACTCAGATGAAAGAAGGAGACAGAAAAAAGAAAGTGTCATGGTGATGCAATGTGAGAAAGACTCAACCAGCCATGCTGGCTTTGAAGATTGAAGGGAGTCATAAGTGAAAGAATGTGGAAAAGCAAACTGGAAAAGCAAGGAAAAGATTCTCCCTGGAATCCTCCAGAAGGGAATGCAGCCCTGCCAACACCTTGATTTTAGCTCAGTGAGACCTGTGTTGGACTTCTAAACCACAGAACTGTAAGATAATAAATTTGCATTGTTTTAACCTACCTAACTTGTAGTAATTTATTATAACTGCAATAGAAAACTAGTACAAAAGTTAAAAAACACAAGGCAAAACTGATGCCAGAAGCATCGTAAGCATCGTAATTGCTTATTATTCCGAAAGAGGGGCATAAGCAATGAGGCTCAGAAAGGGAAGAAATGTGCTCCTTCTTCTTGAGAAGGGTGCTAGTTTGCTTGTGAGTTTAGAGTTAATGGCTCAATGACCAAAAAATACAGGCCCAGAATCATACATTCTCCCGAGCTGAGGATTTGTGAGTTTGAATTTACTTGAACATTCTGTCAGACTTTTGAAAACTTTAGGATGTATAAAATTATCTGGGAAAATAAAAAGTTAGAAAAGATTGGGAAGCGGATATGGCTCAAGTGATTGGGCTTCTGTCTACCACATGGGAGGACCTAGGTTCGATCCCCGGGGCCTCCTGGTAAAGGAGTGCAGGCGAGCCAGGCCCTGCACAGCAAACCACATGGCAAGATGGTGACGCAACAAAAGAGAGATGCAGGGGAGAGTCAAGGTGAGACACGCCAGAAACCAGAAACTGAGGTGGCACAAGTGACAGGATGCCTCTCTCCCACATTGGAGGTCCCTAGGATCTAATCTTGGTAAAGCCTGGAGGAGAAAAATGAGAAGAGAAGGCAAAAAAACAAACAAAAAAGAAACAGACACAGAAGATCACCCAGCAAATGGGCACAGGCAGTAGCAAGCGGGGAGTGGGGGAGAGGAAAAAAAAAAAAGAAAAGATTATTTGAGAAATTTGTTTAAAATGCAGATCCCTGGATCTCAATTTCAGGAGATTCTGATTCAAAGATCTGGAATATGGCTAGGAATTTCCACTTAAAATTGGGTCTTTCGGCTACATATTGCTTTACGGAATTCTCCTATTAGAAAGCCCTGATCCTTGGTGTGTTAGTCTGCTAGGCTGCTCAAAACAGATACCATGAAATAGGTTGGCTTTTTATTTTTATATTTTTTTGTTTGGGTTGGCTTTTAACAATGGGAATTTATTAGCTTACAGTTTGAGGCTGTGAGAATGTCCAAATCAAGGCATCATCAAGGGTATGCTTTCTTCCTGAAGACCGACTGCCCATAATCCTTGGCAAAGCACATAGTGGCATCTTTCTGGATTTTGTTGCTTTCAGCTTTTTGCTTCTGTGAATTTCTCTCTCTCCATGTCTGAATTTCATTCTCTTATAAAGGACTCCAGTAAGAGCATTAAGACTTACACTGGGCCATGTCTTATCTGAAATAACCTCATTTAAAAGTCCTACTTGTAATAGGTTTACATCCACGGGAATGGATTAACTTTAAGAACATGATTTTCTGGGTTACATACAGCTTCAAACCACCACACCTGGTGTCTGGAGATGGGGTCTCCATGGTACTTATTTGTCAGGCAGGTAGTGTAGGCAAGATCAGAAGAGAAGGGACTCACTTGCAATTATGTACTATTGTATCATGTGTAAAAACCTTAGTTTTGTTTCTTTTGGAGGGAGCCAGTTAAAACAGTCATTAGAGCCAACTAGAAACCAATTACAATAAATGGGGGTGGCTTGTGTCGCCACTGACAGAGACTGTTTGATTTCATGATTGGTTTGTCTGCAATAGTATTTCCTCATTTGGCTGATGGCCACATAGTTTCCAAGTAACCTTGTGGAGCCAGGACAATTAGGCTGCTACCAACTAAAAGATGCAAAGACAAACATTTGGAGCATCCTGAGAATTACAGATGTGCTGAAGAGTGTCTTGAATCTTCCCCAGTGAGGACCGGGGAGGTCACCTGAAAAGAATGCTCGCATTTGCCTCATGCCTTTTAGAAGGAGGCTCTGTGCTTGTCTAGCTCCACGGAGCTCTCTGAAATGTCAGAAGATAAGAAATGCCTCTCAGCACGAAGGCTTCCAGACACATATGTGACAAGAAATTTGGCATCAGCTTTACAAGTGTCAGATGTCTAGGATAAAGCAATATGGGTATAGTATTTCTGATGCTATTTTTGGGCCTTGTGCATGAGCCTGCAGCATTAGAAAAACTGCTTTTCAGCTTTGGGTGATAGCCTCCCTAGTGTTCGGCACATGTGCCTGAAAGTATGGCTGGTTCACATGCCATTTACGGGCCATGGCAAGTCACCTATAGATATGTTACTGACCTTTGAGGAAGTGTCCTCAAGGGACTGGGCATCTCTCAGTCTTTGGTGAGTTAGGTGGCACAGCCACAGAACCTTCATCTGACAGTGTCTTATAAGCATGAATCAACTATTGCAACACAAGTGCAAAGTTGGTAAACACTCTTATCCTCATTTTCAGGCATGGAACTAAATAAAGCATAGAGACAGAGTCACAGACTCAGTGGGTTTATTTATCTTATTTTTTAGTGACATCAGGTGAAGTAACTATAGAATGAATTTCTGCTTTATATAGCTAAAGGAATATGTCTCCTCGTGAGAGAGCATTTTTGGCAGTTTATGAATTGCTGAAAGACTTGAAGTTCCTAGTCTGGCTGTTCATTGGTTAAGAGCAAATGCTTGGGGCACTTGGCTTAATGGCTGTCATAAGCTGTGCGAAAAAATGTGTAAGAAAAAAAAAAAGGTAATGTAGAGAGGTTGTTATGGCAATAATATCCAAATAGGAATATTGTAGATAAAGTCTGAGTGATAATAAATCCCTCTCACTCAAGGTATTTGATACTGGCTGGGTCCTGTTTAATTTTATTTTTATTTAGCTAGTTTTTTGAAGTCCAATGATAAGTTATGAAAGGTCAAAGCTAGTCCCCTGAATGAACCAAGTATGGAAAAAGAAGACCCCGGGACCTCCCGGAAAAAAAAAATATATATATAGATATAGATATAGATATAGATATAGATATAGATATAGATATA